>JAWQFJ010031168.1:0-40598 GCA_034096865.1 Theodoxus fluviatilis
GTAGTAAATTCTCAAAGTTGAAATACTAACAAGCCTCCAGTCTTTATTGATTGAAGAAGTACAACGCTCGGAACACAACAGGGACATTTTCAAATTGAGTGGGTGTGGTTTTTGTTTACTGCATCTAGGACGCGATGTCTGTAGCCAGACAGCGAAATCAAGTCTGCTTCCTCCACATTCTCGCGTGTCTGTTCTATCTGCCCTCTCAACAGAAGGTCCTCTTCGCATTCGACTTCCTCGTCACTCCCAGTTGTTTTTTTTCCTGTCGCACATTGATGCCAATGATGATTGCAGCTTACCGTCAATTCCAGCGTCCTTCTTTTCTTCTGTAGATAATTTAAAATTGAAAATTCAGCTGGCTTTGACTGGAATTACGGTTTTAGCTATCCCCCATCCCCCAATACTCAATTTAAATTACGAATATCACGAAACAAAGTGAGGTTGCACACAGAGTCCAATCTTTTGTGGTTTGTGTATTTGTCTTGCTGTACGTCGCACTGTTTGTCCCAACGCCTGATAAAATATTTCATGTATGTGCAACACAATAAGTATTTGAACGGTTTTCAAGAGAAAAAAAAACTTATGACAAGACTCTCGTGACAGTTGCCAGTTTTTAAATTTTAGTTTTTATCTTTTGTCGCCCTTCAAAGCTATCACGACACAATAAAAGCAAAGCAGACGGTTGATTTAGCCAACACTGTAACTCTAAAAGAACTAGACGAAATGTCAAAGATTTGCAAAATTTTACAAAGGTAGCTACTTCTTAATACTAATATCGTGTACGTCCGCATTCAGTTTCTGTTATCTTATCAATCATTCCTGTGTTTCTAGACGGTGGTGAGTTGGAATGAAAATCTAACAGTACAACAAGCAGATGTCTTTCTCGCTCGCCATCTTGAACTTCGTGTGTAGATCATCCCATTATGCGCCTAAACTTCACGTGTCGATTATCTTTGCTCTCGGGTGGAGCTTGGTACGGCAGCTTAAGATCGCAATTAATCCCAGACAAGTTACATGATACTTTGAACAATAATGTGCACAAGGGTACAAGCTATCACCTGAGTGTTGAAAAAGTGCAAAGCTACATGTCAATAGGGATTTTCTCTGCCTTGCTGTCACGCATAAAAAATGTCTTCAAGCTCAAACGAAATCATTTATATTTCAGTAGTCGTAAGAAAATGTTGACCTGAATGATACACATACAACACGGTATTTCAGTTTAAACTATCACCTACATCCACGGGCGATCTTACTCAAAAGACGCCTCTACATATTTTCAAAACGTATTCTTCAAAACGCATCATCTACCACAATGTTTCAACAGCCCCGACAGGAACAGTAACTACAGTATCAGTTAACTTTGTAGAAAGAGGCAATGTCACTCGAAGTCTATGTACTTATCTAAAGACTCCATCACAATATAGTTGACAGTCACAAATCATTTGAACAAACATCAGCTGGACACACACGTACGTATTATTGGTGATTTACGTTTATTAAGTTTGTGTCCTTCTCACAAATTTTCCTATGTCTGATGCCGTTGCAGACACAACACAAGATTCCAAACTCGCTTTCTTGACAGTCTGTGGCATCCGAAATGTCTCGTTGCTATGCTTTTCTCGACACCTCTGCTTCACTCCAGAGAAAGACAGCAACGTGTGATATTCTTGTTTTGAGGTAAGTGTTTTCCATGAGTAGCCCTAAGAGCTACACACATCAGCGTCGGCACGAGAGTTTTCCCTGCTGAGATCACATTTCTGGAGCAAATACAGAGTTGTCTCTCTGTTGAGTTTTTTTCATAGTAAAAGGCCTACATCTCCTGTTGTCCCGTTAATTTCTCCTCATTGTTTGGCCTCTGTTCATTCTAGCGAGTTCAGAGATGGTCCTCTGTAAATTTCTTCAATGAATGAACACAGACCCTGCTAAAAACCCACATTTGTATCTCTGTGATTTCCCCCCAATGTCTTACGCCGTCCATGTCAGCGAACACAGGGCAGATCTTATGTATAGACGTCTTCAGGTCTAGGACATTGTCCCCACCAGCGAGTACACTGTCGTTTCTTTGAGATTCTCTTCAGATTCTTCGAGTTTCTTTCCCCTTAGCAAGCACGCAGTTTGTGTAATTTGAATTTATTTAACAGGAATTGGCCTCTGTCTTCTCTTGTAGTTATAGAAGTATTCATTCCTCTGTGAAATCATTTACAACATCTTTTTTGGTCCTCGTTTACAAGCACGGAGAATGTCCTCTGTCACTTTCTTCACAGTACTTAGTTACCATCTTCTCTAGCTGGCCCAAAAGTTCTCCTCTGTGAATGTCTTAACGACTATTGGCCTGAAGCCTCTGCAGCGAGCACAGAGATGTTCCTGACCAGATATCGTTACAATCTTTGGCCTCTGTCTCCTCGAGTTGCCAATGAGATGCTCCTCTGTGAATCACTTCGAAATAATTCGCCTCTGTCCTCCATGAAGATCCCACATTTGTTCTCCTCTGTAGTTCTTCTCACGGTATTTTGCGTCCGTCCTCGTTCCCTTTTAGCGTCAGTAGACGATGTTGCCGCAAGACCCCATGCCTAGCCTCATCTCGTGCTCCCTGGCTTTCAACCTCAAGGCCGCAATGCTTGACGACCGTCTATCCGAATCCATAGTGCCGCCCCCACTACCACCGCTTCCAACCCCTCCTCCTCCCGCCGATCCTCCTCCGCTTCCTCCTCCACCTCCACTACCACCACCACCTCCCGTGGGCAGACTGGGTAAGGGGGAGGGCGGCGTGACGTCATAAGTGTCCCGAGCCTTTGCGGCCGACGACGTCATGCTGGCCAGAAGGTGCTGGAAGGTGCCTGGAGGAGGCATGGACATAGAGAGGGGGCCCAGGGCTCGGAAGGCCAGCCCCTGGGAGGTGGGGAGCCCCAGAGAGAGTGGGGAGTACAGCGACGGGGGGATGTGCCCATGGCTATGAGGTGCCAGCGAGTATCGGGAGAGCAGCTGGCTCTCGTAGGTCTTGAGCAGAAGGTCCGAGTAAGGGGGTTGGTGGGGATGGGAGGGGGGCTGCGCCAGAACCCCCCGGGCGGCCAGACTGAGGGTGCCGGAGTAAGGGCCGTAGGGGTGTCCCTGGTTTCCAACCTTTTCCTTCTTCCGCCATTTGGCACGACGGTTTTGGAACCAGACCTGAAGACAGACAAAGGGCAGGGTCATGTTGAAGCTAATGAATGGTGTACATTGCTGGTGATGAATGCATATGTGGAAGGGTGGGATTGTTTGCATTATATTGATATGCAAAGAATGAACAACTGGAAATGCACACAATTTCGGTTGTAGCACTGATGCAAAGGTGTTCTTGAATTTCACAAATCCGCGGAAAGTTCTCCCTGTATATATGGGAAATTTGTATGCAGTGGCTGCCTCTCAATAAAGATTTTTTGAATGGAAAAGGACCTGCTTCTTTGTTAAAGAAGAGAAAGAAACAGCATGCATAGTTGTTACCCACACATCCAAAGAAAATAACACAACGCCATACTGCTCGTAGTTCCAGCATATGGACAATTTGGATGCCGATATGGGGAATAACTCTTCCTGGTTTGTTTTGTAGGGGTGCTCTCTTGGCCGAGGGCCTTTGCCGATGCTTAGTTTTTAAAACTTGCTCCGGAAGAAATGGTGCGAAACGACACTCATGCACTTTGAAGGTTTACGTGTACCCCTCCGCCAGTCTCTTCTCTGCCCATAGGAAGAGCCTCAGTCTGGTACAATACAAAAATTCACGTAGGGATGCAAATTTGTGACGTGTACTTAAAACATCTGTCAAAATAAACTAAATCGTTAATAAGATAGAGGGAAAACCGATTATAAACATTAATTCCACACAACGGCTTCGGATTTTTTGTTTGGCATATCACAACGACCACTTCCACTCTCGTTTTCAATTTTAGCAGACACCCTCACCGCCACCCCAAACGGCGTACACACAAAATGGCTCGTGGGTGGCGCAGGAGGGGTCGGGGGTTACCACCAACTAACTCTTTGGGGGCAGAACAGCGGTAAACGGGAAAGAGTGGGGGCGGAGAAAAGGTGCGTCGTTGACGAAGGCGAATTATGAAGCCATAATGGCCTCCTTCTCTCGGTTTGTCGTCAGTCCAAGACGCGGGCGAGACGCGGTGCCGAAAGTCACGCAGCCTGGGCTGTTGGCGACTCCTGTGTTGACCCTCCAATTACGGGGGCCAGGTGACACTTGAAAGGCAGGAAAGCGGGCCCAGAGAGGTTGGAGCGAGAGGCGACAGGAAAGGCATGAGTGGAGAGAGGGGAGGGAGAAAGCGGCGGTGACAAGACCACCTGTCTGCCGTGGTAATGTGAAGGGCAAACACTCCTCCACGCCGTCGCGCACGTCCTGGACTGTGTCGTCTCCGATGAGACTTGGAGTCGGTTTTTCTGGTGTTTTGTGGTTGCAGTACTGTGTTTGCCTCTCTCTGTCTCTGTCTCTCACTGTCTGTCTGTCTTTATCTTTCTCTGTCTTTCTCTCTGTTTCTCTCTGCCTCTGTCTCTCTGCCTTTCTCTGTCTTTCTCCGTTTCTCTCGTCACTCTGTCTCTGTCTCCGTCTCTCTGTCTCTGTCTCAGTCTGTCCCTATCCCTGTCAATGTCTGTGTCTGTCTCTGTCTCTCTCTCTGTCTGCCTGTCTGTCTGTCTGTCTCTCTCTGTCTCTGTCTCTCCCCCTCTCTCTCTCTCTCTCTCTCTCTCTCTCTCTGCCTGTCTGTCTGTCTCTCTGTCTCTGTCTCAGTCTGTCCCTGTCTCTGTCTGTGTCTGTCTGTCTCTCTCTCTCTCTATCTGCCTGTCTGTCTGTCTCTCTCTGTCTGTCTCTGTCTGTCTCTGTCTTTGTCTCTGTCTGTGTCTGTCTCTGTCTCTCTCTCTATCTGCCTGTCTGTCTGTCTCTCTCTCTCTGTCTCTGTCTCTGTCTCCGTCTCTGTCTCTGTCTCAGTCTGTCTCTCTCTGTCTGTCTCTGTCTCTCTCCCTCTCTCTCTCTCTCTCTCTCTCTCTCTCTCTGTCTGTCTGCCTGTCTGTCTCCCTGTCTCTCTCTCTCTCTCTCTCTCTCTCTCTCTCTCTCTCTCTCTCTCTCTCTCTCTCTCTCTCTCTCTCTCTCTCCAATATTTTATTCAGATAGCTAGAGCAAATAGTCGTCCTACAAATGGATGGCACTGATGGGACTAATCTATCGATCACTCCATTCCACCATAATTTACAAGAAAACGGTTTCCTGCAGAAGACGACAGGTCATCCTACAAGGTATTGATAGACGTCCTTGTCACAACTATTAGTCGGGAATGTGGGGATGTAAAATTGAAACAATCTTCGAAATTAAATATCTGATAAACAAATCTGTTTTTGCGGCCAAGCAACAACGCAGGATTACTCAACTCGAGTAATGGAACGAGTAACGCGATCCAAAATCCTTCAACGAGCTCCGCCGTTGCTGCTCTACGTCGACGGGTACGTACCACGGTGGGAGGTCGCTGGGTGGGGGAGGGGGTATTCAATGAGAGGGGTTGGAGGGGAAGGTCGGGGGGAGGGGGCGGGAGAGGGCGATCTGATCTCATTACCATTAGCAGGGGCAGAGATAAGTGGATGTTTGCAAACACGCGCGCGCCTCCTCGACAACTGGAGAGCAAGTGACGTCCTTTTAGCGTTGAGTGACGTGTGGTCACGAGGACAGCCGTTCCAGGGCGTTCCGTCTTCCGTCGCCATTCGAGGCAGAAAGAGGGCAAATTCTAGGGGTCACCCCTCGCCCGTGTCACAAAGAAGGAGAAAACCGTAGATTTGAACCATCAGGGCAGGAAAAGAGGGTATACCGTATCGTCGGTGCACACGGTGCCTTTTCATTTCTCGTCGGTCTAATGCAATTCAGCAATGGTTATACTTTAGAAATAGCACCATGCGTCTATTTAGCACACACTTTCAATGACAGAGGCATATTTTGACAATTTGATCAGGAAAATTTCAAGAAAATGTGTATAGAAATGCTCCCCACCCAAAATTTACCTCTAATAGTATCAATAAATGCCAATTCATATACCACCATGCCAATTTCTGCCGTCACTCCGATCCTTCCATCTGCACTGTTGCTTTGTGTATTGGTTCGGGGTGGATGGTCTAAATAATGCTTGACTTACAGAGTGCACGACACAATCAGCAGCAGACGACGATGGCGAGAATGAATCTCTTTCAAATGTCAACCTCCATCGTTTCCGTTTGCAAGCACATTGGCTGATGAAGATGATACTAGTACATGCGCAAAAAACAACATGAAACTAGTCTAATAATACATGGAGCATATTATTTTCACAGTGCTATTGACTCACCTGCACTCTTGCTTCCGTGAGATCGATCCGCATCGCCAGTTCTTCCCTGAAAGAGAAAACTTGTTTTCGAATCGATCGCCCAAACAAAATGACAGTTTTAGAAACAAAATGCACAGGGTAATTATGCTCAAAGCTGATTAACGTCATACAGAGAAAATAACATTTACAAGTGGTTCAGCACCTCAGCGTTGCGGATAAAGATGTAGAAGGAAAAAGTAATATTTTTTCGAGGTTTTCTTAATCTTCTCAACCGATAATTTTTCTCTGTTTATGTCAAGGGTAATTGGCATTTTAAGGAAAAATTCAATTCCTTCTTGTTGTCTCAGCTTGGTACTCCTGTAAGGATATTTGGAAAAATAAGAGCATTGACTAAAGAAAGACGCTTTTAGAGTGAACTAATTGAAAGAAAGCACACGAAGACATGTTCCCTGATTAGGAGAGATAATCTTGTCTCTCTTAAGATAATCTTCCAGAAATACCGGGATTAAATCGATTTTGCAATGATAGCCAATTTGAACACTGTAATAATCCTTTAACAAAATGAATCACGTTTCGGGGCACTGAAAAAAGAAACAAAATGCTATTCTCTCAGAGTGAAAATATCATGTCGTTATCGGAGAGTCTCCTGACGAAAATAATTGTGAGTCTATTCTTGAATGCGTGCGTGTGCATGTTTGTGTGGGTGCTTGAGTGTGTGTTTGTGTGTGTGTGTGTGTGTGTGTGTGTGTGTGCGTGTGTGTGTGCTTATGTGTGTGCTTGTGTGTGTGTTTGTATGCGTGCGTGCGTGCGTGCGTGCGTGCGTGTGTGTGTCTATGTGTGTGTTCGTGCTCGCGCGCGTGCGTGCGCTTTTATGTGTGTACATACGCGCTCGTATGCGCATGTGTATGTGTTTGTGCGTGCGCATAGTTATGTGGTTGATTGTGTGTGTGTGTGCGCGCGCGCGTGCGTGTTTGTCCACGTTTGTATGTGCGTACTTGTGCATGCGTGTGTGCGTGTGTGTGCTTGTGTGAGTGTGTGTGTGTGTGTGTGTGTGTACATGTATATGTGCGTGCTTGAGTGTGCTTTTGTGTGTGTGTGTGTGTGTGTGTGTATGTGTGTGTGTGTGTGTGTGTGTGTGCGTGCGTGGGTGCACACGCACGTGTGCATGCATGTGTATGTATGTCTGTGTGTGTGTGGAGTGTGTGTGTGGAGTGTGTGTGTGTGGAGCGAGTGCGTGCGTGTGTGTGTGTATGTGTGTGTGTGTGTGTGTGTGTGTGTGTGTGTGTGTGTGTGTGTGTGTGTGTGTGTGTGAGTGAGTGAAAAGACGACTTCCAGCTCTATTGCCGAGCATGGTCTCAGTAGATAATTATGGCAGTATCCCACGTCAACATTTCGGGGGGGGGGGGGTTGTCTACATTTTTGTTTTAGCAAGCTGGTCACACTTATCCTTAAGCTAGACAACAGGTGTAAGTATATACATACGCAAGTGCGTGCACACAAGCACACACACATACACACACACACACACGCACACACACGCACACGCGTGCGCGCGCACACATACACGCACACGCGTGCGCGCGCACACATACACGCACAACACACACAGTGTGGGACAGGCAGACAGACAAAAGACACAGCCACACTGAAGGCCTGCCAGGAGGGACACGAACTAAAGGGACGAGGACCCACGCAATCATCAGAGACAGGGCGTTGAGGAGAGCTGAGCACTCTGGAACTGTCGCCTGCCCTCACCCCCTGGGGCTTGCCTAGGGGTCTAGTAGTCCCCCCACCCCCCAATCCTTCCTCCCCTGTTCCATTCCCTCCCCTTCCGTATGGTTTAACACCCACCCACCCACCCACCCACCCCTCCTTCCCTGTCCTCTGTCTTTCCAATACCAGTCCTCGCAGGATGCCATTTTTATTCCAGACCAGCTGCCATTTTCCCGCCATTCTTCACACGGCGCCAAGCTGGGGACATGGCCCGGAAGGGAATGGGGGTGGGGGGTGGGGGTGTTAGGGGGTGGATGTTAGGGTGGGTGTTAGGGGGTGGGTGTTAGGGGGTGGGTGTTAGGGGGGGTGGTGTTAGGGGGAGGGATGGTAGTGGATGAGAGGAAGGACTGGAACGTAGTAGCCAGGAAAGGAGGGTGAGTGGGACGGCTGAATGGGGAGAGAAGAGCAATGGACAGGAAAAGGATGAATAAAGCAGTAGATAAATTGAAAAGTTGATGAATTATGGATAGAGAGAACACAGAAATAACTCATATCTCATTATAAGAACACGGGGATGGCTCGCACTAAAAGACAGGAATGGAATGCAATGACGATAACAAGTTGAGAATAGACGGACGAACTGAGAAGGGTGGGCAGAAGCTGTAGGTTGGGATGAGAATGAATGGATGCAGAGGAATATGAGCATAACTAAACTGCGGTGAAGGAAGGGGATTGTGTAGGGAAGGGGTCTGCTTAAATACACCACAGATATCAACAAACAATTGAATCGGATGAGGGGTGGGGCTTGGGTGGTTTGAGAATTGAGGTCGGAAGAAAGAGGGTGGGGGGTGACCAATAACGAATGGAGGTAAGATGAATGAAGGAATCTTTATTTATAAAAAAACAAGAGGGGGTTACACTGGGAAAATGGGTCGTGGTGAGGGTAGAAAGGTAGGAGAGCGGCGTAGGGTGAGGAAGTGTGCAAGAAGATCGGGGTGTTGGGGTGGGGGTAGGGGGTGGGGGTGGGGGTGGAGGAAGGAAAGGAAAGAAGAAGAATAAAAAAGACGGCTCATCGAGCCGCCACCATCGTCGCTTTTCCCTGCTCTCCAGATCGAAGATCGCTTCTGAAGACTCCATTTGAAGGGGCCCAGGGAAAAAGGAGCCGGTTTGGCGGTGGCTGTTAATGATTATTGAAGCGTCGACGGCGTGGGTCGCCCAATGGCTCCTTTGTCCCGGGCAGACGTTGGGCGTCGCGCATCCAGGAAGCAACGGCGCGCTGGAGAGGCGCAGCGCCTGTGTTTGGCTCCTCCGCGCCGTTCTCGGGGACGCCGCCAGAGCGGGCCTCCAGTGGACCGCGCGTCCTCAGCACTCTGCCCGCGTGATCCTGAAGAGGCTCAAGATCGACGACATCCTCCCGGATTCCTCTGACTTCCGCACCGGAGATCTGTCCAGACCAAAGAGGTGTCTTGAAGAGGGACGACTCTCCCATCCGCCAGTCCTTGATTGTCCCTCCAGGGACAAATTGACGCTCGCACCTGTGTTCCGCGTTTTTCCAGATGTTCTCACGCTCGGAGCAGTGTTCTTGTAGCTAATGGGTTTCCATATATCTGAGGTGGTGAGGTTTTTTGGGGGCGGTGGGGTGGGGTGGGGTGGGGTAGAGTGGGGTAGGGTAGGGTGAAGTGGGGTGGGGTGGGGTGGGGTGGGGTGGGGTGGGGTGGGGTGGGGTGGGGTGGGGTGCGGTGGGATGGGATGGAGGGATCGTGGAGTGAAGTGGCCAATCAATTCATCTTCGGTAATGAGCGTAAGGAGTTGGCTGCACTTAAAACTTGAAATGGTGTTACTGGAATGCGTGAGTACCGTGGCAACAAACTGCGAACGAAGTCAAGAAACAAAGACATGGCCCGCGTCGCAATATTTCACGTGTACGCATAACAAGCGCTTTGAGCTTCTACCTATAAACGACAGTGCAGATATGTCAAACTAGTTCCACCAGTGACTGTTCTATAAATAGACGCATGAAGTTAGTCACAGGTTTCTCTTCATTAAGTTCTCCCACCCTTCCCCCATCCTCCTTTTTGGGGGAAAAAATAAAAAGACATATTTTGTATTTACTTGCAGACACAAATGAAAAAAAAACCTTTGAACTGAAATATTTTTATTTTTACGCGTTCTAATGAAACGCATCATTAACAAGATCAACGTCGGTGGTAAGGAGTGTCATAAAAGATCGTTAACAACAACAAAAAACCAGACACACACACATACACAGACACACTCAGACACACACACAGACACACACACACACACACACACACACACACACACACACACACACACACAGACACACACACAGACACACACACACACACACACACACACACACACACACACACACACACACACACACACACACACACACACACACACACACACACACACATGCACATGCACAGAGTCACCAAAACATCAATTTGTGCTAAAATGCAACTATGATGTTCCAATGTGCAATCTCTAAATTCACGCGAGAACCCCTGAAATTCATCGTAGTAAAACGTCATCAACATGGCTGCCGGTGTCACGGCGTCCGCTGTCAAGGCGGGAGTTGCCATGGCGACGCGAGGGCGGGAAGGACGGACACGCACTTGGAGAGGCGCGGGCCGGGGAGCTATCATAATCCACACTTGCTATTTAAATTCCCCGCCGCACTGACAGTGCTCCTCAACCGCATCGCGGACAAATTTGATTTTTGCGTCTGTTTGCGGAAGAAGTTGGACTCATCTTTGACCGGCAAACACGCCCGCCCTTTTATCTGGCGGCCTATAATTTGATTTCAATGGCCGCGGCCAAATATTTCGCACACGTCAGCCGGCGTTGTTTAAAAAGCTGGTTTGCCGAGATTCAGAAATTTCCAATATCCTGTTTGGCTACAGGTTGAAAGCCGGTTTGAACATCCAACTTCGGCCGGGGGTGAGAAGACCCGAAGGCACAAACATGTCCGGCCCCTCGCTCGGTCTCGGACTCGCGCCGACGCTCAAATCTGATATTCCGACAGCGCACACAGGTGTATTGGGCCAGGGCGGTCGGGATAATATTTGGGGGGAGTGCGGCGGGGACGCAAACGCCGAGATCAGAGGAGGAGAGAGTGCCTGGAACGTTTGGTCAGAATCTTCCCCTCACCTCCCAACCCCCTCCTAGAACTTCCCCATTTGGTGTCTTCTTCCCCCTTTTCCCCCCAGATCCAAACCCCTCTCGCAGGCTATCGCCTGGGGGCGACCCCCTAAAACCTCGCTCGTCCTCTGGTAGCCACAGACCCCTAAAAACCTCGCCTGCTTCCCCGGCGCGCTCCCCTGTGCAGAAAAGCAGGAAATTAAGGGACCGAGAGTGTGGCGAAGCCTTAATTGGCGGAATAAATATTGGCTGTTCCCGATTTCTCCTTCCCGTCGGAGTTTAACTTCGCGGCTTCGGCGGCGCCGGGCGCACCTGTGCCCAGGTAGACAAAGGTCCCGGGCCCAGCAGGGGCTGGCGCGGGGAGTAATCTCCCCTGCATCGACCGCGCCTGCGCGCGGCCCCTAAAACCCGCCCAAACAGCCCCGGGATCAGGGCCCGTCGTGGTCCCTGCCTGCCTCCCTCGGGCGCCTGCTGGGGGAGCAGGCACGCCTCGGATGCTCCGCCTCAGCGACGCCGTCTGCCACCCTCCCCTGGTGGGCCCCGGGGGCGGACTAAGCCCTCCCGGAGGCTCCAAGGATGGGCCGGATAACCCCAACCCCATCCCCGACCGGGGTGAAGGAAAAACCTCTGTTGGCCCACTCGTTAGGAGCAGGAGAGAGAGCTAACTCAATCGGTCTTCGAGGCTGGAGATGATAGAAAGCGGGTCTGGTTTGTGACGGAGATTTCCGGACATTATCCCATCCAGTTGAGGTTAGAATTTCAGGGGAGAGAGTCCCCATGGTAGGTGGAGATGGAAGGTGCAGATGTGGCAGGTGGACGAGTGGGGACGCTGGACCACGTGGCTTCATCCTCCACCTGAGTGGTGGGGAAAAAATGGAGAAAGACCTCAGGGGTGAATTTTCGCTAGGGCGCCATGAGGAACGTGGATAAACTGGCCCAGATCCTTGTTCCGGCAGGAGCGAGGAAAAAAATCTTTGAGTTGAGCTTAATCGACTGGATAATTCCACCGAATTCCCGCAGCAGATCGTTTGGATTAAGTCAGCGAGATTCCTAACCAAGGTAGTACACATTGTGGGAGTTCAGCTCAAGCAACATTTGCGCTACGGGTCGTCCTCCAGCGAGAGAGCAAACTCGGGGAAATCCTCGTGCTGCAGGACAGAAAAACCGACACGGGCCGTGTTGATCTTCAGAACGGGTAAATCAACTGAATTTCCAATGTGGCTCGTCTGGATAAAGAAAGCTACAGCCTTTTCCAATACGACCTCCACGAGACCCTGGCGAGAGTCGTGATGGTGATTGGAGTGCAGGAGACTGAAATATCTGGGGCGAGTGACCATAGAACACGGGGGAGACATTCCACCTGTTCATCCAGAGCGCTGTCGCCCCGACATTAACCCTGGAATGGCAGGCACAGCGGGGACATGGAGTCAAACAAATCCTTAGCAAGGTCAAGCGCTCTTAATGCGGACACTTGTCTAGTCTTGAGTCGATGTTGCTTTCAGTACAGAGTCAGGACATTAGCACGTTTATAGGGTTTCATCAAACTGAAAGTTGTTCAGTACATACCTTAAAAAATGAAATGTTTGAAATTCTCAGGAATTTAGAATGTCTGTAACGACATGTAAAGCTTTGGTAAATAGGTATCAATTTTAGCAATGATCAATGCTGAGAGGAAAAAGCAGAAGCGATGGCATTCTGTGAGCCCGAGTCAGTATTGACTCTGGCACAGTTCGCAATGAATGCGTAATAGACTTGATCCTTCGCATTGCAGCATTGCGCCAAAAATAGTTCGTTCTCATACTACTTAAAAAAAACCCACAGAAATCATTCAGATGTCAAAACTTTTTTCCATTTTAACACAAACATTTTATTTTATCGAACAAACGCTCGTTTATTGCCTCAACAAGAGTAAGTTCAGAGTTTTGTGCGAAATAGTCTTAGAACTACTTTAACGTCGTATGTCAGGGAGCAGATCGGCTATCCCACAAGCCTCTCGTGTGACCGCCATTTGCATATTTCGGACGAAAACCTTCCATCACGTGATGTCAACTGGGCTAGAGACACAAGGAAAACCACCATCCAGATCGGACGATGTGCGAGGCGCAGTGCCGTGGTTCTATCCCTGGGACGGAGAAATCTGGGTTTATTTAAATATCCAGAACTGAGGGAATTTGCCTTGTTTCAGCCGGAAGAAATTCGGAAAAAATAATCATGACAATGAAACCTACAACATGCAAATTAGATTGTATTCCCACTCAACTGCTCATTACTTGTTTGGATGTCCTTTTGCCTATAATAAGTGACGTAGTCAATCATTTCCTGAAAAGTGGTCAGTTCCCAAGTGCTTTGAAAAAGACGATAATCAGACCCCTCCTGAAAAAATCAGGGGCCAACACAGGTGTGCTTGCCAACTATCGACCAGTGTCAAACCTGAGCTTTCTTTCAAAGATCATCGAACGAGCTGTGGCACAGCGATTGTGTCATTACCTTAACCAGCACAGATTACTTCCAAATTTTCAATCAGCATATAGACCCAAGCACAGTACAGAAACTGCAATGCGGAGGGTGTTGAATGATCTCTACTGCGCAGTTGATAATGGCCAGGTGGCACTCGTAGTGCTGTTGGATCTTTCTGCTGCATTTGATAAAATAGACCATGACATGATGCTTGCACATCTGAAATATTTGAGCTTGTCATCAATTGTTCTTACCTGGTTTAAAAACTACTTGTCAGGAAGGACATTCAAAGTGCTCGTACAGGATTCAATATCCAACGATTACCATTTATCCTGTGGCGTCCCTCAAGGCTCCATTCTCGGGCCTGTACTTTATTCTCTATATACTACGCCCCTGAGCAGACTAATTGAGAGTCATCTCATCCCTTACCAGCTCTATGCTGATGACATCATGCTCTACTTGACGGCGTCGCCCGAGAATTTCCACCAAGCGAAATCAAAACTAGAAGAATGTTCACATGTCATCAAACATTAGATGAGGGACAACTATCTTAAATTAAACGAAGAGAAAACTGAAGTTATTCTTATTGGTGCAGACACAAACACGAAACAATTATCGGACAAGGACATCACCATTGCTGGATCCAAGGTATAATTTTCAGACAGTGTAAGATACCTGGGTTTACACATTGACAGGCAACTATCTCTTGATAAACACGTGGGCCATGTGATATCAGCAGCCCATTTACAGCTGCGTAGAATAGCTAGCATAAGAAATTCTCTTACAAAGTCATCCACTTCGACACTTGTTGTAACTCTTGTTTAATCTCTTCTGGACTACTGCAACAGTGTGTTGGCAGGAGCTACTCAAAAACAACTCTACCGACTCCAGCGCCTTCAAAATATTGGCGCCAGGATTGTTGAACGCCCTCCCAGGAGGGCCCACATGACGCCAATTTTGAAAAGCCTTCATTGGCTCCCGGTGCAGAGTCGAATCAGATATAAGGTTCTCTGCATCGTCTTCAAATGTGTCACAGCCAATGCTCCTGTCTATCTGCAAGAACTGCTAAAAGAATACAAGCCAGTGCGAATTTAAGATCTTCAAGTTAAAAAAATCATAGATGTTCCGAAGAAAAAAACAAAAGCTTATGGTAACAAGTCATTTTTCTTCACAGGCCCAAAGTATTGGAACAACATTCCAGAACGACTCAGAAAGTCATGGAGTCTAGAAGATTTTAAAAAATAACTAAAACACATCTTTTTAGCCGAGAACCTTTGTTTATGTGACTATGTTGCGCATTGAGCATGCCTTCGAGGTGTGAAATCTGCACATAACGAGAATACACATACATACACTTTCGCCGGTAGGCGAAGTCTCTAGTGAACTAGAATGAAGCGATGGTTAATCCGAAGCAAACGAAAGTGTCAAAACTTTGTACTCTATTTGCACTGTGCGCTAGCAGAACAAATCTATACGCTTTCGTTTGCACAATTTTCGATACAGTGAAATATGATAAATACAATTACCAAAATCGATCTTACTTGGAAGGAGTTAAAATATTCACGCACATTCAAGAACCTGTGCCAAGACAAAAGAGAGATCACAAACATACTAGAGATTATCTGCTTTGAAACAATGGCAGGCACATTTGCCGAATAAGTAGGTTTTATCAACCCCCTAAAACGCCTTTCTCCACTAAATCTCAAATTTGATTGCGAAATTAAAAATGCATGCGAATTCATATTCAAAGAATTCAGCAAACATTTTCTATTCCTTAGCACTGATACTTAACTATCTTGCTTTCTCAATACTTATTATGGTGCGGTTACCAGCTAGTTTAAAAAATCCTTAATTTCAAATTTTCTTCTTGACTGGCTAGAATGTGAGCGCAGCATATAATTTCGTGTATAATCAGAAGGGCAAAGACATTTAACGCATGACGCATTCTGTTTCTTTACTGGCTGTGTCTGAAACATCCGCCAAAATTAGCTTAAGCGGAACAAGAGCAATACATTGTTGAAGTTTGATGTAGCAGTTATATTCGTAGAGACAGAAAAAAAATAAATGCTTCGATGATAGTGCTTCACTCAACGACAGCTATTTTCATATTCTGCTTTGGGCTGAAACGTGTCCTCATAAATGGCAAAGAACAATTTTTAACCCCATTTTGGTTACTATTATGAATACAAACGTTAAACAAATGCTAGAAAAAACCACTTATTTACAATGCTGATCATTAATAAATTCAAACAATCTCAGCAAACAGATTCACTTGAAGGAAAAAAAATCTGAATTGTGTTGATTTTTTCTGGGGAAGGGGGGGGGGGGGGGGGGGAGGAGGATATATAAGATTTTCTGAAATTATCATTAGATCGTCCGCAGTAGTCATTTAGCAGACAAAAAATATACTAATGTGTACACTTAACAACTACTTTAAATGGGGGACTAGGGTTTAACGTAAGAATCCGTGTCAGCAGTGGAATTAGAATGTATATGTCTAGAAAAGGCAGAATTTTGAACACTGTGCGTGCAAAGTGGACGATACTTTATAGACTTTTAAGATGCTGAGGGCGTTGAGGTATGAAGAAAAAAAGGTATGTAAGGAGACCATTTCCCTGTCAAAGTGAAGATCACCTTATGAAAAAGTCAGGGTAGAGTGTCTGCAGGATTAGCTATACTTGCACCGTGCGCAGCATGAACTTGATTCCTCTCCAAACATGCTGCATACCTCATGAATAAGTCAGGGTGGTGTGTAATAGAAGCATGTAACTGCTTAGATACGATGAGTGGGGCTTGGCGGTGATTATTGTGTTTGAATGGTAGATGCGTGCAGAACAGTTTTTGGGGGCTGAATGTGGGGTTTGGCGACCAGCTTGTTGTTGCGTGTGGGTTGTGCTCGATTTTTCAGGGTAGTTTGAACGCACTGTTCTATCTGAATGCTTTGACCCTGTATCGATGCCCCCTGGTGGCCTGTTTGGCTTCTTGTGACCGCCACTGACTGAGCTACTGGAGCAGGCCTCAAAAGCCGGACAGCCAGGGGTTCCTGCTGATAAGGGAGGGCATCGAGCGACTCCAGCCGTATGTTACACTATCTATATCTTCTGCAACATGGATGTGGCTCTTCCGCTCTAAGTTTACCGCCTACCTTGTAAAGACGTCAGGGTAGTGTGTCTTCTGGAAGGCCCGTTCCAGCTCCTCAAGTTGGTAGGAGGTAAAGGTCGTGCGGTAGCGACGCTGCTTCCGCTTCCCGAAGTCCTCCAGATCTTTCTCCTTGTCCGCGTCCACGTCAGACGGACGGTCCTCCACGTCACTTCCGGTTTTCTCCGTTGCATCATCTTTGCTCCCGCAGTCCTCGCCTCCGTCTCTCTTGTCGTTTTCCTCGCTGTTCTCCTTGTCTTCCTTGCCTGTACCATCGCTGCAGTCGTCGCGTGGGGTCTGGGCGCTGGGAACTCTTTCTACTTCTACACAGTCTGTCGTGGTTTGCTCCTCCTCGCCTGTAGAAGGAATGCGACTACGACAATCTCTCGCAGATCCAGCCTCAGACTCTGTCTGAGTGTCCATATCGCTTCTTGCTTCCTCGGGTGGATTGAAAGGTGCAGAACCCTCTTTTTCTGTCCCACTCTGGTCATCCACCCGGCGTCCCTCGGGTGCAGCCACGCCCGCCATTGCCGCCCTCCCCACGGGGAACCCAGGGGAACCAGTGACGTTAGCGTCTGGAGGGCTGGGGGGCTGAGGCCAGGCAATGGGGGTGTGACGGGGAGGTAGAGGGGGTTCCGGCTGCCACAGGCCGATGGAGGTGGGGGGAGGAGCCAGGGGGTTGAGGGGTGAGGTAAGGTCGTTGGAAGTCAGGCGAAGGAGGGGGTATCGTCCCTCCGGCGACCACAGCGGACCAGGAGCTGGACCTGTGAACAAGGACATAACAGGTTACAGAAGAAAGCCTATAAACAAAACCATTTTACACAGTTGGAATAGCAAGTGATTTAGTCGCGTAACAGCAAGACTTGCAAGCTCATGAAGTCGCTGATAGAGCACCATCGGTGATGTCAAGTGCATACAGTCGCTGAAACACCACCACGATACCAGACGAACAAAACCAAAAACAGATACGAAACTGCAAATATGTTGTCACCAACAACATGGACAGTGAAAAGGGACAAACACCTTTTTTAGGGGGATGTGTGGTAAAAATAAAATTAATAGAAGGACATGAGTGCGCACATGAGCTAAGATGAAAATAATTACAAAGCAGTCTCTGTTGATAATGTTCGCGGGAGTGTGAAAACGTGACAGCTTGTCGGCGATGTCAACTTGAAAATACATGTGTTAATATGATAGTGTTGTTGCATCGAGCGGAAATTAATGAATAGCTGTTTGGCGACGAAAGAAAAGAATGCTATTTTTGTCACTTTGTCGTCCGTGAGAACAACGCCTTTTCACTTTTATCAGTCAATGGACATTTTATTTGTTTGGTCGAGTTAATTGTCTGCCTGGTTGACGTTGCATTTCTTAAGGCTTCATTATGCTGCTAACGATGTACTCTGGGAGCTCACATAACATCAATGACATACTTCGTACGAAATGATTGATTTTCTCTCTTTCGATTTATGGATCATATTTGCTTCCGCATCAGAACGACGTTTTCAAATATGCAGAAGGATAACGCACAAATATTTGATCTCATTTGCGATCATATTGACAAGAATGGCTGTAATTAAAAGAACTAATCGCTCCGTGGAGGAAGACACTACATCGACCAAGAATCCATACGCCATTATCGCTCGAGAGCCAGCGGTTTCTCTTTAATCACAAAGGGTTCGTGCAGCCGTCTTCTGACTATCACGAGCTTGTCCTCTCGTGCTGAGCAGAAAATCAAGCGGCAGGGAGACAAAGGCGGGTCTAGATCGGCATCCTGTAGCGATGTTAATTGGCTGTTTACGATGCTAGTTTTCTTCGGGAGACACGTAATGGAATACAGGGAGGCCACTTCCTTCAGCAGGCGACGACCACTTTTCACAAAGCCTCCATTCGCTCTCTCTCACCCACGCCACGAGACAGCGTCGATAAACCTCTTAGCGGGGATGACAAGTCGGGGACTGAAAACGAAAATCAAATAGATGCCAATCGCTTAACGAGAATTATCGATCATGGCTCTACCTGCACTAAGCGCTAGTCCGCGGGGTGGATCGAGTGCTCGGAGCCAGTCGTGTTTACCTTTTAGGAAAATACTCCTTTTCTTTTCTTTTCTTTTCTTGCAAGGAGGCCCACCCTGTATTGACCAGATCTAATAATCTGCCGGCTCTCTCTGGACAGGCAGGCGGATACTTGTTTTTTAAGTCAAGTCTTTACGACTAATAGCGCGAATCGGTCGCGGCGCGCGGAGCAACTTCATATTGTGGGGAGATCTTCTGTGTTGACAGACCTGTCCACCAACCCGCCCCGGGCGCCCAGGGCAGCAGCAGAGCGATTTCACGCCTTCTCCCCGCCTTTGTCTTCCAGTTTTGGCTGCAGGTGGGCGGGCCTTTAATTGAAGCGCCTTGACGAGGCTTGAGACCAATCCAAACAGGCGGCCGCGCTCACGTGCGCAGGGGAGATAATTTTTCCGGTTTCCTGTATCGGGTCCTTGGCTCCGCGTGGGAAAGCCTTCTCGCGCAAGGACGCGCTCTCCTCTGCGCGCGCAGCCCACAATGGGGAAGCGAGGGTTAGAGAGGTTGTACATCCGCCGCTGAGCGAGTCAGGAGCCTGTAAAATCCATCGTGGTTCGCGCTGACAATTGGGTACCGGTAGCGGGCAGGGGAGGGAAAATACAGGCAGTTGTTGCCCGTGGTCACTGAGCGCGGGTCCGCGGTTTCTGAAGAGTTTGCCCACGTTATGTGATCGCCACGCCGCACCGAATGGCTTTAGCCGTGGGTCAGCCTCTTGTCGGTGCAGCGTCTTCTCAGACAAAGATAATGCAATTGCACTGTGAGGAATGGTGTGTTCCGTGCAGAAACAAGACAACGAAAGATGCACTCAGTGGGGACAGTTGCCCTGCAGAGTGTTTGACGAGCTAAACGGGCTTTCGCCCCAAGTCAATTTTGGGCTCATGCCAGTCATTGACACACGTGATCGATACAAACGATACAAAAGAAATCCGACGGCGTCAGTAGGAAATACTTCTTAAATATATGATCAATATCATCTTAAATACTTGTATGTCTTTCAATTTGACTAAGGGGGTCGAAAGTGCTCCTGTTTCAGAACCAGTTGTTTAAGACAAAAGATACTCGTTTCTGGCTTCTTTCACATTAAAAGCCATTGCCATTGTTGCTCACAACAAATTTCGTCAACGTGTTTGCCTTTTTCTCAACCGCGTCTTGCCCACTGTCGACCCAAGAATCATGGATTTAAAATCAGATATGGTGTTTTCAATGGACGACGTACTATTCTAAGAAAGTTTTGGTGGAAGAAAAGCTCATGTCTGACAGTTGCTAATTTGAAAGCATGAGTAAAGTGTGGCACTAATGAACTGACAAGCCTTAAAGCCTTGTTTCCCGATTTCGCTTTGCGGAAAAAAATGCTCCTATCATTGATGGATGAATATTTGCGGTGGCCTTTTAAATAAAGACAAACGAAAAAGATACATTTCGGTCGTAAGCCAGGTTCACAGTTTTCCCTGTAACCATTCTTTCCGAGCTGAGTAAAAAGCAACACGAGTTTTCTCTGTGGGCACCACTCGGCCTTTATTGAAACTTCGCCACTTTGGCTTCCATGGATCAAAACGCCTAAGTGCCCAGCTACTCGAATCGTCATCGAATTACGACCAGGGTTAGCTCGTTGCGGCAGACAGGCATGAAATTAATATCGGCTTGCCCTTTTGTCGAAAGCGCTAGCGCTTGACGTCAGGCCCGTGTTTCCAGCATCACTGTTTAACGAGCTATTACTCATCTTTCACCGGCATGGCACGCAGACCGGAAGCCGACTACGCTCCATCGGTGCAGCTAAAATGGCTGCCGGACCGGGAAAGCGAGGCAGCCATGGAGTCCAGACAGCGTCCAGAAGACGTGGATACATTTCCCAGTCTTCTCTGATCAAACACGGCTTTAATCGCAGCTTCCGCGCGCGCGCGTGCACCATCGGCGATCTTCCTGGACGGCGTGATCAATACACGTGCAGGTTGTGCCGCGTCTTCCGCCCGCCTGTCACCGCCAGGAACCGACCGCCCCGCCATTTTGTTCTTGCTTTTGCCGCCTGTTCCGGTGACCGAGGGCTGGGGCTCGCTAATGCAGGGTATTGGACCTCCCAACACTCTTCCAAACACATTACCCGGGCCCTTGTTTGGCCAATCGATGGCTCTATATCGGTATTTGATGGTCATATTAGCTAGTTTGAATACGGCCCGCCCGCGTCGTTAATCAGATTATGAATAGCAAGGAGTCAATATATTGGCTGAACCAACATTCTGGGCGCTTAATTCAAGAGCCTGTGATCTCAATACCAGAATTGTATTCAATTTACCCGCGCTGGCGTAATAGGCATTAAATTCTGCAGTTACTTAGCGATATTGATTCGGGCTGGAGGCCCCGTTGGGCAGGGACCCTTCTGATCGTGCGGAAGAAACCGTCTTTGGATGCAGAGCCGCGAGGGACAAGGCGGCCTCCATTACAGGACAATTTGCACGGGCTGCGGAATCGATCCCAGACTCTCCGTGCGCCTCTCCACGGCGCTCTTTAATTTCACCAGCTACTCCAGGCGATTATCTTTTAAAGAGCTTGGGAATGCTTAATATTGTTCTCCGCTTTTCCCTGAAAAGCCGCGTTTATCCTTTTCCATTTCGCTCAAGTGCCGCAAGACCCCGCAGTGCGGTCCGTTCCCACGTGCGAAACAGGCGGGAAATTTTGTATTGGCGTCATATCTGCACAATAACAAGGGCTCTTACTGGGAAAAACTGAATCCATAGTCCATCACGGCTAATTCAATCACATCTTTAGGGACTTCAATTCGTACAAGGGTTCTTTCTCTGCTTCGACGGGAGGATGCGAGCGGAGCATCTCTGAAGCGGAGATTGGAGGGGTGGGGATGGACGGTGGGGGGTGAGGGCGGGGCCAAGGGAAGTAGGGAAGACAGCGAGAGGGGGGAAGAGCGCCAAAAGCATGGAAGAGCTCAATGTTCGGGTGATGAGTTCAGCAGAGTCACCGATGAACCTTTGGGATTTCTAGCTGTTGTGGGCGTTGACTATTCTAAGCACTTACTGACGCTGACACACATCTCCCCTCCTCTTCCCTCCCTCCCTCCCCCGCCCTCCCCCCCCCACCCCTTCCCGAACCCTCACGCCCCCCCCCACCCCCACGCCCCCCCACCTCCCCACCCCTAGTGTTAAAGATTAAAAAAATGAGGTGGAGAACACTAGTATTTCTAGTTAGAAAAAGAAAAAAGAGAAACAACAGTCTCTAGATAGACAGGTATGTGTTAGATCCGGTAGAAAACAAGTCTACTAGAATGCTCCTTGTGAAATCTTGGACAGCTGATCAAATGTGCTATAGCAGTTTTCATCAGAGGAAACTTTCTATACATGCAATGCATGCAGAAGAGAGAATGAGGGATAGCTGTAGGCAGACGACAACGTAACGGTTTTCATCATCATTAATTATTATTATTCCAGTAAGATTGATACTTAAAGAAGAAGCACGAATTGTTTTTGTATTCATATCCTATGTAAGGTAACTATCACCTATTTTTTCCAGTGAATAACAGCGGTCCTTGTGCCTTCAGTTTGATGTATAATCCCGTTTATGACCATCATCAACAATGTCAATCCATGCAGCTTCTTGTGTCAATTGTAACTTTTCTAACCTTTTAATGAGATAATTACGTAATATTCGTTTCGAAAACAATGTAGTAATTGCAATCGAAATGTTGGATTCATAGCGGCACCGACCCCCAAATCTTAAAATGTATCTCTACATTTTTTTGACAAATTGATCTATTTGCACAGTTCGCTTATTCTCGCGCGCTTTTCGCCCAATCTTGTTTTCGGGACTCCGGCCATGGAGAGTGGGGTGGAAGGGGAGCGAACCCAGCTGACGACTGCGCGGGCGACTGACAGCGCCATTTCCTCGCCTGGCGGGGAGCAGACAGCGAGGGCGGCTCCGCGAACTGCGCCATCTTGTCCGTGGCAGCCCGCCCATTGAGTGGAGACAGCTCGCTTGAAAAGCCCTCCTTCCAGACGCGACGCTGTCTTTGAAACAAGAGCGCAAAAACTCTTGTTTGCTCTTGTGGCGACCTTTTCCAAAGACATCAAACTTTGGAAGCTCTGCATAATTAGATTACGTTTTCTTCGACAGCCGCGCTCAAGTTTCAGAAGCGGTTCCTAATGGAAGGAAATGGATTGTCTCGGTTGGCGATTTCGGCCCCCCCCCCCCCCCCCCCCCCCCTCCCTTCATTTTTTCCCTTTTGCAGAAAAAGTACTTTATGAAAGCGGGAAAAGGTGCGTAAAATTGCTTTCAATCAAATCGAACAAAGATGTAAAGAATCACAATCGATATATAATTTTCCCAAGGGGTTTGCGTGAAAAGAACATTTGTAAATGCACGACGAGGAATGTAATGGCAATGTTACTTCCAAGTGGGTCAAAGTTCTTCAGATACTGTGATTGCCCGTTTAGAAGGATCTTTTCATGGGATGCAGAAAAAGAGTAAGGTTTTTCCAGAACACATTAATGTGCGTGACTTTTCTTGAGATGAAAGATCTGCATGCCATACACCGCTTTCGGTAAATCATTTGACGTATCGAATCCTCAAGTTTGTTCTTCTTCTTCCATTTATTTTAATTTTAAAAAATGTCCAACCAGTTTCCCGTAAAATAAATAGAATAGAATAGAATAGAATAGAATAGAATAGAATAAAATAAAATAAAATAAAATAAAATAAAATAAAATAAAATAAAATAAAATAAAATAAAATAAAATAAAATAAAATAAAATAAAATAAAATAAAATAAAATAAAATAAAATACAATGAAATAAAATGAAATGAAATGAAATAAAATAAGATAAAGACGCCAATTTTCGACGTCTGGTCATGGCAACGGCTGTGAAATACCCTCTTAACCCTCGGAGTGCCACAGTCTGAAAATTCAGACAGCGGCGGTGAACTTCCATAGTCCACATTTTTGGCCACTGGGCTCCGGCTATGTGTGTTAAACTTTCACTAACTCACTCTCTATTGGTTAGAGCCTATTTCTGTCAACCAATGAGAGCACAGCACACATCAGAGCCGATCTGACATCGATACCAGTGCAGTGAGAGTGTGCTTTTTGGGGGGGTTATCACGGCATTCCGAGGGTTAAGTACGAGTCTTTGTCCTGGAAGTTTAGTCTTCTCAGTGACAAGACTAACGGCGGCTCCTGCCGCAACAAGTCGACCTGCAATCTGCTTACAAGATGCCAGATCTAAAAAACAACAACAAACGAATATACAGAAACGTTAGAAATTATCCATGCAAAAAATAAATAAAGCAACGGCGTAATATTTCAAATTTTGTTATTCGATTTAGGAAGATTTTTATTTAAAAAATATTCCATGCTGCATCTATGCTCCGTAAAAAATGGTATTGGGAAAGTATGAAACCACAGCAAGGCGACGATAACAGGTGACTTCGGTAACTCAAAGAACAGTTGGCAAATTTTCTCTTCAAACGGCATTCTTTTGGCCAAGGTTTAAAAGGACAAATTTGCTTGTGTAATTGCTAGTACTTTTACCTGTGTCTGACGAATACTTTAGTATAAAATTTAAATATCGTTCGTCGGTAAACTGAGGTAAATAACTCTTAACACAAGCTTACCAACTTGTTCTACGAAAATTGCCTGCTGATCTGGGAGAGGTTCCTTCGGTGCAAAATGGTTTTATGGATATACAGCAAATATTGCTGCGGTATCTTTAAATCCGCCCAGATTAGTTTTTAAAAATTACATGTTCCATACGTGTATCTCTCTGGCCCAGTGTTAATCTACACAAAAATGTTTAATTCAGCACACATGGAGTCAAGCACATGGCGCAACAACATGAAAGCAGAGAGAGGACGAGTAGCGCAGGGA
This sequence comes from Theodoxus fluviatilis, assembly GCA_034096865.1. Classification (NCBI taxonomy): domain Eukaryota; kingdom Metazoa; phylum Mollusca; class Gastropoda; order Cycloneritida; family Neritidae; genus Theodoxus; species Theodoxus fluviatilis. The sequence continues at coordinate 24,729 of JAWQFJ010031168.1, forward strand.
GTGAGGGAAAGGGAAGGAAGGCGATGGAAGAGGACAGGAAAAGAAATGAGTAAGTAGGGAAAGGAACAGAGAAGGGGTAGGGGGTGGGGGTGAGAGGAGGGGATTGGGAGCGGGGGGGGGGGGGGGGTTGTGTGTGAGAAGGTGACAAGTTTCCGAGGAGACGTCGTTGGGTGAAAGGAGCAGCAGGTTCGTACAAACTGTTTGTTTCTAATTTACAAGTAAAATAATGGGATGAATCAGTGGCGTGGCTGGTATGCCGCGCACATTCCCTAGGCGGGCTGTCGACACCATCTCTACCCCCATTTTGCCCCTACCCACCCACTCCACCCTCACCCACCCCCACTCTCTCTTACCCCCACCCCGCGTCCTTCTCCACCCCCACTGCCGCCCCTCCCCCCGTTCGTGATCCAATCCCCGTACTCGAGGTGGACAAGGAAAAAGGAGAAGAAGGAGAAGAAGGAGGAGGAGGAGGAGGAGGAGGAGGAGGAGGAGGAGGAGGAGGAGGAGGAGGAGGGGAGGAGGGAGGGAGGGAGGGAGGGAGGGAGGGAGAGAGAGAGAGAGAGAGAGAGAGAGAGAGAGAGAGAGAGAGAGAGAGAGAGAGAGAGAGACGTTAATGATAAAATATTACAGAAAGAGGAGGGCTAGAGAAGGATAAGGAGAGAAAGGATATGAATGACAGTTGCCGTTCATCAATAGAATGAAAACAAAAAACAAAATAAATTTTCAAGTCTGATAGTTGAAAGAAGTAGAAGAGAGGGGAAATAGAGGGGGGATGGGGAGGGTTTGGGGGGGGGGGGGTGAAGGGGACAAGAAAGAAAAACATTATAACAGCCAAAAACTCCAAGGATATGATGATACTTAACAGAAAGTTGGGTGGTGGTGGTGGGAGTGGTGGGAGTGGAGGGAGTGGGGACGTGGGTGGGAGGTTTAAAACACTGAGAAAAGAAGACTGGTGATCTAAAAAAACCCATGAAGAATGACTACGGTGCTGTATTAAGGTTTAGGAAAGAGGAAGAGGAGACGGAAAGGGGGGGGGGGGGTTGTGAACGAGGGTGGGGGCGTCCCAGCGTGTGCATGAGAGGGGAGGGCACCCGGGATGCACTCAAGTGACCGCCAGGCGGGCTGGCAGGAGCAGGGTCGGGGTGGAGCGGCGTGTGTGTGGAGAGATTTAGAGCCTCGTGCTGCCACCTGCAGTCTGCCTTACCCACCCTCTACCCCCCACCCACCCTCTACCCCCCACCCACCCGCCTGCCTGCAGGCAGCCTCGCAGACTCGGGAGAAGAAGGTAGCTGAGGGTTGGGGTAGTAGCCGGGGTGGGGTGGGGGGAAGGGGGCAGGGGGAGCATGGGGGGAGGGGGTGGTGGGAAATGTTGAAGGCGGGGAAGTTGGTGGGCGGGTTGAGGATGGTACAGGGTGCAGGACAGCATGATAAAGATTGAGTTGAATGAAACTGAGAACTAGACGTTTCGGTTTGTGTGCACAGGGCTGTAGTAGATAAGGATATGATGTGTATGCGCGCGCGCGCGTGCGCGCGTGTGTGTGTGTGTTTATGCGAAGATGAGAGTGGTGAGTGTACAAAAAGGATAAGGAATCATAACTCTATAAAATGCGGGATGATTGGAGAAAAGCCGGTTGTTGTTGTAGAAAATGAAAAAGGGCAGGGCGGGCAGTGAGGATATGACTGTGGAAGGGTTCCGTAAGTTTATAGCTAGTGGTACTCTGGAGAAATTTGGTCTGGACTATTGACAAACGTTTCTGTATCATTTGCGGACAATTTCATCAGTAAAATCATACAAGACAGACACAGACTCACACAAACAGGGGATCATGTCCATTTCCTTCCTATTCCCTTTGACACCTGTCAAATTTTGAATAACTGAAAAGTTATCAATTTCTAGGAGAGTGGAAGAATGGAGTAGGATGAGAAAACAAGAGACTGATGTTGCTTGATGGAAAACAATGAGGCTAGTGGTGAAAGTCTTCATATAGAAAAGAACACAGATGTTTCATTAACACCCATGGCTTTGAAAGGAACACCATTTGGCAAAGAGACAGGATGTTGCCAAAGAACGTCAAAGAATGGGAGATGCAAAGCCAGCGAAGCCAGGTGGGTGAACCACCTCTTGAGGAAAGACAAGAGTGGGTGGGCGGTTGGGGTGGGTGAGCTAGAGAAGACAAATGAAAAGAATGCTCACAAGCCTGGGCAAACACAGGTTTACGAGAAAATAGAGTGGGGCGTTACAAGCTGTCCACGGAATCCACAGGTCAGCCATGACAGTCCAACTTCCATGGGGACTGGGGCAGTGGGTGACATACCGGGGCAAGGTCACTGAGTCCAGCCTGCTGCTCTCAATGAAGCAAGATGAGGGGTAACGTGGGTGGGGTGTGAGGGGATGAGGAGGTGGGTGTGAAAGGCAGGGGATGGGGGAGGAGGGGTGGGGGATAGGTGGTGGTGAGGAGAAGGGGGGGGGGGGGGAGCGGAGATAAAGGGGGAGGAGGTTGGAGGTGAAGTGACCGTGATCAGAACAGTGGATGCAGGCCACACCCAATTTGACACCAGTGTGACGGTTTTGCAGGGACAGCGTCAGAAACACTTGATTAGCCGTTTTGCAGAAAAGTATCCATGTCGATTCAATGATGCGAGAGAGACACAGAGAAAGAGAGAGAGAGAGAGAGAGGGAGAGAGAGAGACAGAGACAGAGAGAGAGACACAGAGAGAGACAGAGAGACAGAGAGACAGACAGAGAGAGAGATAGAGAGAGAGAGAGACGAGAGATAGATAGATAGATAGATAGAGAGAGAGAGAGAGAGAGAGAGAGAGAGAGAGAGAGAGAGAGAGAGGGAGAAGGATGTTTTTTAAATTCCATCTACGCATAAATAGTTGGGAAACATTTTTAAAATAAGTTTTTGCACCCACCTGCATGCATTATTGTGTTATTGTTTATCATTCCCGCAATTGGTGCGTCTGCTTTTTGTCACGATGGAGCGACATCTATCGTGAGAGATTGCCTCGTCTTCTACTGTGATTCTCCTTGCCAATAACACCTATGGGTACTGTTCTGTATTCAAAAAGAGTATTGATACAGTAATATAAAACGCTTTATACACATCTCGTTAAATTTTGAAATGCCTTATACAATCAAGTACTACAGTAAATCATAGACATTAAAAATGCATTCGTTTGTGTATTCGTATGTGTCGGGAGAACCACACATAATTAATCAGTGCAACATCACTCGAGTGGCAATGCAAAATGATACGTCTTTGTTCTGTCAATCAATGGATATACGGTCGAAACCATCCGAAAGAGAGAAAAAAAACTCTGCAAATTATTCTTACGAAATATTATAAATCTATTCAGGCGCACTAATAGGTACCGCCATGTCTCAAATTGTTTTGATTCAAAAACATGATGGTAAAGCTACAGCCGATAAAAATCAAACTTTGCACACAGTAGCCAGAGTTATGTTTCTGCATAATATTCTGTAGTGGCACACTCTGGAATTTTATATTTTCTTCTCTGTACTGAAAAAGTTCCTATTATAAATGTACTCGGTGTATTACACATTATTTCGTTTCTGTTTCAATTTGCTTCATCAGTATATATTTCAAGACATGATAATTCTAAACCTGCAGTTTTAATCATTTTAATGAAATTTGTTAAACCGCCTGCTCTTGACTAATTCACCTATAAATAAAATGTTTGTTGTGCCATGCTGGGAGCAAGTTTTAAATATCTAATCTGCATTGGAAGACGCTAACAATTATTTTTCTTCTTTGTCAGAAGAGAGCAAATAAGACAGTTGTTTCTTTTTTTCACGCTCAAACACAAACATCAGAACTCAAGCAGCACTTAAAATGAACTTTTTTTCTAAACCTTTGAATTATTACGAAACTGTCGTCCAACTTATCTCTTTCTCTCTTCCTTCACACCTATTCCACCTGCATTTGGCCTCGTCGCCTTCGCTGCCTCACTTTCCCTGTGCCCCCCCACCCCCACCCCCGTCTCCTCTCCCCCTATCCCTCTCCTTCCCTCCCCTGTTCCCTTCGCCCACCCACCCCTCAGTGTCACGGCGGAGGGGTCAAGTGATTAGCCATGCACGCGACAGCAGCTCGCGGGACGCACGAGTCCGAGGGGGCTTGGGGGAGGGGAAGGCACGAAGGGTGACGAAGGAAGGAGGGGAGGGGTGGGGGGTCTTGGCGAGAGAACGCCGTGCCACGGGCGGTGAGGCGAGCAGCGCGCGGGAAGGATTAGCAGCCAATTAGGGGGACATTTACCCAATTCGATTTTATTTGTCCTTATTAATTGAAGCCCAGGTGGCGGGAGCGAGGGGCCAGCCACAACGTGTTTGGCTAGGGCGACCGTCCCGCGGTGACTGGGTGCAGTTTTCCCCCCTCAGCCCGCCTGTCCACGCAGTCTACAGTGGCTGCATAGCGTGTAGAGCAAATCTACACTGGCTGTATAGCGTGTAGAGCAAGTCTACAGTGGCTGTATAGCGTGTAGAGCAAGTCTACAGTGGCTGTATAGCGTGTAGAGCAAGTCTACACTGGCTGTATAGCGTGTAGAGCAAGTCTACACTGGCTGTATAGCGTGTAGGGCAAGTCTACAGTGGCTGTATAGCGTGTAGGGCAAGTCTACAGTGGCTGTATAGCGTGTAGAGCAAGTCTACAGTGGCTGTATAGCGTGTAGAGCAAGTCTACAGTGGCTGTATAGCGTGTAGAGCAAGTCTACAGTGGCTGTATAGCGTGTAGAGCAAGTCTACAGTGGCTGTATAGCGTGTAGAGCAAGTCTACAGTGGCTGTATAGCGTGTAGAGCAGTCTACATGGCTGTATAGGTGTAGAGCAGTCTACTGGCTGATAGAGTGTAGAGCAAGTCTACAGTGGCTGTATAGCGTGTAGAGCAAGTCTACAGTGGCTGTATAGCGTGTAGAGCAAGTCTACGGTGGCTGTATAGCGTGTAGAGCAAGTCTACAGTGGCTGCATAGCGTGTAGAGCAAGTCTACAGTGGCTGCATAGCGTGTAGAGCAAGTCTACAGTGGCTGCATAGCGTGTAGAGCAAGTCTACAGTGGCTGCATAGCGTGTAGAGCAAGTCTACAGTGGCTGCATAGCGTGTAGAGCAAGTCTACAGTGGCTGTATAGCGTGTAGAGCAAGTCTACAGTGGCTGTATAGCGTGTAGAGCAAGTCTACAGTGGCTGTATAGCGTGTAGAGCAAGTCTACAGTGGCTGTATAGCGTGTAGAGCAAGTCTACAGTGGCTGTATAGCGTGTAGAGCAAGTCTACAGTGGCTGTATAGCGTGTAGAGCAAGTCTACAGTGGCTGCATAGCGTGTAGAGCAAGTCTACAGTGGCTGTATAGCGTGTAGAGCAAGTCTACAGTGGCTGCATAGCGTGTAGAGCAAGTCTACAGTGGCTGTATAGCGTGTAGAGCAAGTCTACAGTGGCTGTATAGCGTGTAGAGCAAGTCTACAGTGGCTGTATAGCGTGTAGAGCAAGTCTACAGTGGCTGTATAGCGTGTAGAGCATGTCTACAGTGGCTGTATAGCGTGTAGAGCAAGTCTACAGTGGCTGCATAGCGTGTAGAGCAAGTCTACACTGGCTGTATAGCGTGTAGAGCAAGTCTACAGTGGCTGTATAGCGTGTAGAGCAAGTCTACAGTGGCTGTATAGCGTGTAGAGCAAGTCTACAGTGGCTGCATAGCGTGTAGAGCAAGTCTACACTGGCTGTATAGCGTGTAGAGCAAGTCTACACTGGCTGTATAGCGTGTAGAGCAAGTCTACACTGGCTGCATAGCGTGTAGAGCAAATCTACACTGGCTGTATAGCGTGTAGAGCAAGTCTACAGTGGCTGTATAGCGTGTAGAGCAAGTCTACAGTGGCTGCAGTATAGCGTGTAGAGCAAGTCTACAGTGGCTGCATAGCGTGTAGAGCAAGTCTACAGTGGCTGCATAGCGTGTAGAGCAAGTCTACAGTGGCTGTATAGCGCGTAGAGCAAGTATACAGTAGCTGCATAGCGTGTAGAGCAAATCTACACTGGCTGTATAGCGTGTAGAGCAAGTCTACAGTGGTTGTATAGCGTGTAGGGCAAGTCTACAGTGGCTGTATAGCGTGTAGAGCAAGTCTACAGTGGCTGCATAGCGTGTAGAGCAAGTCTACAGTGGCTGTATAGCGTGTAGAGCAAGTCTACAGTGGCTGCATAGCGTGTAGAGCAAGTATACAGTGGCTGTATAGCGTGTAGAGCAAGTCTACAGTGGCTGTATAGCGTGTAGAGCAAGTCTACAGTGGCTGTATAGCGTGTAGAGCAAATCTACACTGGCTGTATAGCGTGTAGAGCAAGTCTACAGTGGCTGTATAGCGTGTAGAGCAAGTCTACAGTGGTTGTATAGCGTGTAGAGCAAGTCTACAGTGGCTGTATAGCGTGTAGAGCAAGTCTACAGTGGCTGCATAGCGTGTAGAGCAAGTCTACAGTGGCTGCATAGCGTGTAGAGCAAGTATACAGTGGCTGCATAGCGTGTAGAGCAAGTCTACAGTGGCTGCATAGCGTGTAGAGGATGTCTACAGTGGCTGTATAGCGTGTAGAGCAAATCTACACTGGCTGTGCAGGATGTAGAGCAAGTCTACAGTGGCTGCATAGCGTGTAGAGGATGTCTACAGTGGCTGCATAGCGTGTAGAGCAAGTATACAGTGGCTGCATAGCGTGTAGAGCAAGTCTACAGTGGCTGCATAGCGTGTAGAGCAAGTCTACAGTGGCTGCATAGCGTGTAGAGCAAGTCTACAGTGGCTGCATAGCGTGTAGAGGATGTCTACAGTGGCTGTATAGCCTGCAGAGCATGTCCACGGTGGCTGTATAGCGTGTAGAGCAAGTCTTCACTGGCTGTGCAGGATGTAGAGCAAGTCTACAGTGGCTGTATAGCGTGTAGAGCAAGTCTACAGTGGCTGCATAGCGTGTAGAGCAAGTCTATGGTGGCTGTATAGCGTGTAGAGGATGTCTACAGTGGCTGTATAGCCTGCAGAGCATGTCTACGGTGGCTGTATAGCGTGTAGAGCAAGTCTTCACTGGCTGTGCAGGATGTAGAGCAAGTCTACGATGGCTGTATAGCGTGTACACCATGTCTGCAGTGGCTGTATAGCGTGTAGAGCAAGTCTACGATGGCTGTATAGCGTGTAGAGCATGTCTACGGTGGCTGTATAGCGTGTAGAGCAAGTCTACGATGGCTGTATAGCGTGTAGAGCATGTCTACGGTGGCTGTATAGCGTGTAGAGCAAGTCTACGAAGGCTGTATAGCGTGTACACCATGTCTGCAGTGGCTGTATAGCGTGTAGAGCAAGTCTACGATGGCTGTATAGCGTGTAGAGCATGTCTACAGTGGCTGTATAGCGTGTAGAGCATGTCTACGGTGGCTGTATAGCGTGTGGAGCATGTCTACAGTGGTTGTATAGCGTGTAGAGCAAGTCTACAGTGGCTGTATAGCGTGTAGAGCAAGTCTACAGTGGCTGCAGTATAGCGTGTAGAGCAAGTCTACAGTGGCTGCATAGCGTGTAGAGCAAGTCTACAGTGGTTGTATAGCGTGTAGAGCAAGTCTACAGTGGCTGCATAGCGTGTAGAGCAAGTCTACAGTGGCTGCATAGCGTGTAGAGCAAGTCTACAGTGGCTGTATAGCGTGTAGAGCAAGTCTACAGTGGCTGTATAAAGTCCTGAGGATGAGACCTATCAGCCTTTGCAGGCTATGAAAGGCCACTGATCACGGCCAATCCCAAGGGCTAGTGAGAGTAATTGCAAGTCAAATAATGATTTCCAAGTTGTTTACTTCTAACGAATCTCGTAGGGAGACGCGGTGGGTCAGTTCTTACCCCATTACACAAAAGGGTGTAGAGCAAGTCAATAATTGCAGTAAATGGTGCAGAGCAAGTCTGCAATTGCAAGTTAGAGTATAGAGCAAGTCTATTTTGCTTAGTAGAGCCATTCTGCCTATTTTGAGGCAGGAAATCCGATGAGAATAAAGAGGATAAAATTCCTTTAGAGACCATTTGGACCTTACACATGAACGCTGAAAAGGGTTTAAACAATTTAGTCAGAGATTTACTTTACATTCTCTCTGATGTTGTTTGTTCTATGACCGAAGATTATTAGGGTGCCGTGCAAGATTGGGAAACCAGGTATCGCCACCGCTCGCTGTTTTCTGTCATTGGTAGAAGAGTGGCAGAGCTGTGGCCAGTGCATATTATATTGTTATCAAGCCACGCTTTTTTTTCGTCTGCCTCCCTGCCGCTTGCCCTCGACTGCCCCTTCTAGGTTGGTCTTTGGCCCCTTCTAGGTTGGTCTTTGGCCCCTTCTAGGTTGGTCTTTGGCCCCTTCTAGGTTGATCTTTGGCCCCTTCTAGGTTGGTCTTTGACCCCTTCTAGGTTGGTCTTTGGCCCCTTCTAGGTTGGTCTTTGGCCCCTTCTAGGTTGGTCTTTGGCCCCTTCTAGGTTTGTCTTTGGCTTCTAGGTTGGTCTTTGGCTTCTAGGTTGGTCTTTGGCTTCTAGGTTGGTCTTTGGCCCCTTCTAGGTTGGTCTTTGGCCCCTTCTAGGTTGGTCTTTGGCAGTGAGCCATGAGGGGCAAACAGAGCAGTTACGCAGAATGTCATGTGAGGGTCGTTTTCCAAGAGCTTATATATACGAGCTCGTACAGTTTTACATTGCAACAAAAGGAAAATAACGCCATCAGCCGTATTGATAAAAATCTCAATCTTTCCCTGTTCTCAAAACAAGTGGCGTCAGAGAAGCAAAATCATATTTCCATGTTGTCATATTTTTTCAGCGTCCATGCACAAGGTACCCTCCCTGTCTCTCTCGGTCTCTCTCTTTCTCTCTCTTTATCTGTCTTTCTCTCTCTCTCTCTCTCTCTCTGAGAATAAGTATGGAGCCAGTCTGCAAGAGACCAGAGTTCAACGCACTGTGTCTCATACAAGAAGAGGTTTTAAGACTGATGTCTGCACGTAAACTAGTACAGAGCTCAATTGTGCACTTGCGTTTCCTGAAAGCAGTTATTGCTTGATCCTGAACGACTGTCTATTGCTTGAGGAGGCCCTCTGGAGTCATAAACTTGGAATGTTTATCATGTCTTGGTCAGAAGTTGGCAAGGTTGGAGTGATTGTTGTGCATCTTCATTCGTCGCTGTCACATTGACTCAACTCTGCTCGATATCATTCATGGCTAATATTTTGCTCCTTTTCCATATGATCAATATTGCACCGGTATTCGTTTGCGACTGTAACAGGGTTTCGTTATTTAAACAATTACGTGTTGATATAATACATGTATATTCATTCATTTTGCTTAAACTATGCACTTAATTTTTTTTCCAGACAATTAAGCTAGACAGAAAAGCATAAGATAATCTGTATTAGTTCAATTTCGGCTTTAACTCGTTTACAAGTCAAGAAAACATATCAGGATTCTGCCTCACACATCGTGCATCTTGTGCAAAAAACAGAAATCAATACATGACATGAAGCTAGTAACTACAGTGTAGTGTCACATCAATTATGCATAATCTATCACTGGGTGCCGATGGCCGTTCACTTGTCACCCAAAACTGGAAATTCAAACTGAAGCAAATCATTGACAAGCCGCCAGGCGAGTGCAAACAGGCTGCCTGGGATGCCCGCCCAGCCTTGATGCGGGGTGAGAACCAAGTGACCCGTATGTAGACCCGAGACCTTGCAACATGGCGGAGAAAAGGGAGGAGAAGGTCACGTGCAAAGGTCATTGGTGAGTGAGTGCAAAGGTCATCGGTGAGTGAGTGCAAGTCTATCTGGTGACGTCAGGTGCAACTCTCTCCATTCGTCTCTCCAGCCCCCCGCCTCTACCCCCCTCTACCCCAGTCCAGCTCTCCTTCCTATTCCTCGTATCCGAACTTAACTTTTTTCCTTTCCACTCTCATGTTTCCCTTTACTTCGTCACCTACCTACACGAGCTTAGAATTAACGCCTGTCATTCTTTAGTGATTTTGTCAAGCGCTTGACTTTGTCGTAGTAACAGTCACACCAACACCACCCCCTCCCTTTCAGCGCCTCCATTCTCTACATGCCGATGCACCCACATCCCCACCCCCACCCCCTACCCCAAGCAGAAAGAAAGAAAGAAAGAAAGAAAGAAAGAAAAGAAAGGAAGGAAAGAAAGAAAGAAAGAAAGAAAGAAAGAAAGAAAGAAAGAAAGAAAGAAAGAAAGAACAAGCAGAATGAAAAATTTTAATGTCCCGTCCAAACGTTACGAGAGAACAGCAAACGGTGGATAGTAAACAAAAGAAGACTGGAGGAGGGGACTTCAAAGTGGCCATGTATGAACTGACAAACCAAAGCATTGGACATGCAGATACTGCAGTATATGCGAAATATGGTCAATCGGCAAATTCGTGGACATCCAGGCTGGTAGTCATAATGTAATCATGATATTCAGAGACTGTGAACATGTACTTATCGATCTTTAAGGTAAAAATATATCCACTTCTACAAGTGTGTAAAACAGAAAACATGCAAGATAAAGAACATTGTCTTTCACATGCCAACAGGAAAGGTACGTAGAGCAGAAAACAGGTCCTGAAAAATGTAAATGGGCAGAACTCACTAACTGCAGATGTACATGAACTTGATAAGCCAGCTGTTCAAGTTAAAACTGATTACACAGGTGTATTGGACAGGTAATTCAGGGTTTCATGATGGATTTGTCACTGAAGTACTACACAATGGGAAATCCATGTTGCCTTTTAAGACCCAACAAGTGCACAAGGCTGACATGCACAATAATACGCCGCAAATGAACTGATCAAATTACAAAAAAATTGAAGAAAAAAATCCACCTGCACACTTGTAGACACTGTACTTGTCTTTTACACCTCTATCAAACGTACAAGTACCTACACATATGCGAGAAGCTAATTACAGGTGTACAAGGCGTATAACCATTGGTTTGTTCAGCAACAATAGCTATACATGGCAGGTATCAAAAGGTGTACGAGGCAGTTAACTATGGGGCATAATACAAGTAACCGCGAAAGCATAGGATGAGTCACTTCAGTGGAACAAGGCAGGTAACCACGGATGTACGGGCCAGGTAACTACAGATGCAGAAGACAGGAAAACGCAGATGTACAAGACAGGTATACAAGACAGGTAACGTGGTATACAGGACAGGTGTACAAGTCAGGTAACTACAGATGCAGTAGACAGGAAAACGCAGATGTACAAGACAGGTATACAAGACAGGTAACGTGGTATACAGGACAGGTGTACAAGTCAGGTAACTACAGATGAACAAGAAAGGTACACAGGACGGGTAACTTCAAGTGCAAAGACGGGTGCCCAAGACAGGTGTAAAAGAAAGGCAAATACAGGTGTACAAGAAGGTGTACAAGACATGTAATTGCAGGTTACAAGACAGGTGTACAAGACAGGTGTACAAGAGAGAAACTACAGGTGTACAAGACAGGTGTATAAGAGAGGTAACTACAGGTGTACAAGACAGGTAACTACAGGTATACAAGACAGGTACGTACAGGTGTAAAAGACATGAGTTCAAGAGGGGTAACTACAGGTGTATAAGACAGGTGACAAGACAGGTGTACAAGAGAGGTAACTACAGGTTTGCAAGACAGGTGTACAAGAGAGGTGTACAAGAGAGGTAACTACAGGTGTACAAGACAGGTGTACAAGACAGGTGTACAAGACAGGTAACTACAGGTGTACAAGACAGGTGTACAAGACAGGTAACTACAGGTGTACAAGACAGGCAGGCAGGTGGCGGCGCCGCGGACGTCTCGGGCTGGCACCGAGGAGTGCGTGGGGAATTAATTCCCGCTAATTAGTCACACTCATCACCGTGGAATGCTCCCTCCCCTCCCCACCCCTCTCTTCCCCTCTCGACCCTCCGCTGCCCCCCACCCCCAGCAGCCAGATCCTCGGTCTCAGGAGACGGCGCCGGACGGGGCGAGTGTTTGGTCAGCGCTTCGGCAGCTTGTCAGCCCAGCGTCAGCCTGCTTTCATGCATGTGGCGGCCTCTCCGTATGCCCCCTCCCCGCTCTCCTGAACGTCACCCCATGACACCCCTCTCCCCCTCATTCCCCCTCCCCCATCCATCCGTGTCTCTTCCTCTTTCGGGATGTACAATCTCAACATACGCACTCCTTCTGCTCCTTTCCCCTTCGGAACAGTTGTACAGGTAGTTTCCACTCTCACCTAGGACAAGGGTCTAATCTTTTACTTCACAAGATATTTACCTGCATACACCCCACCCCACCCCACACCCCTCTATTAACCCTCGTCAGTCTGTCCCCGTAAATGTACAGCTTTAAATAGCGACGTGTTGCCAGTATCAGATCTCAAGCCGCTTTACACTTTACCCCCTGATCACTGGACCACTTGAAAATTCCTTACTGGCAGCTGACGACAAACATGGCGATAGCCAGATAGGATGTACGCAGTCAGATGCACCACCAACTCCTCTGCCTGGGGAGTGCTCTAGACCGATGCTGGCTCATGGCCGCATACAAGCCACAGGGTTAAACGCACCACAGTGTCTCTTCACTGCCTTCGCAAGTGCCCAGTTTTACTCCTGGGTGGAGAGAGGCAATGCGAACGAAGCGCCCTGCCCGAGGATGCACCTCCAGGATCCGCGCAGCTGCGAACGCTGCGAGCGCTAGCTGCGAGCGACCGAGGGCGAGCGCTCTCGCCACTGGACTAGCGCCCCAACTTTTCTCTGCTAGTCTTCTGCGTTCATGTATTACTGATACTTCCCCCCACTTCTCCGTCCTCTGTATCTCCTTACCCCCCCCCCCCCCCCCTTTTCCTTTACATGCACACCGTCCCACCCACTCACCCTACCACCATTCCAACGCTGCACAACCCACTCAAGGAGTTCACAACCCATTTCCCCCTGTAGTCAGAATGGTATCGACCGAAAACGGAGGGTTCAGTGCTGATATGATACAGACAAACTGTTCCAGAATGCAGGTTAAAGGAAGTATTGTGTTCAAAACACTGTGTCATGTGTTCAAGTGCGTCAATGGTTTGGCCCCGCTGTATCTGGTTGAGCTCCTCAAGACTTATAAGCCTGTGAGGGATCTCAGATCTTCGGCGCAGTCATTACTCCATGTGCCACGCTACAACACCAAGAGATCTGGGGAGAGAGCATTCTCGTATGCTGGACCAAAACTCTGGAACGATATCCCAGACAGACTGAGGAAATCTCCTTCAATACAGACTTTCAAGTCACAGCTAAAAACTCTTTTATTCAAAGGGTGAACGTGTTGAGCGCCTTGAGCATGCCTTTGGGTGTGAGATTGGCGCTATATAAGAGCCAAAATACATACATACATACATGTGTTGGCTAGAAAACTTGAACAAGGTCCAACTCTGTTGATACCCTAAACCCTGTAACTACTAAAAGAAGGTGGCTAACATTAAGTATTGAGAAAGAGGAAGGAGGAGAAGGAGTAGTAGTAGAAGAAGAAGGATGAGGAAGAGGAAGAGAAGGAGGAGGAGAAGGAGGAGGAGCAGGAGGAGGAGCAGGAGGAGGAGCAGGAGGAGAAGGATGATGAGGAACAGGAGGAGGAGCATGAAAAGGAGTGAGAGCAGAAGGAGGAGGCATGGGAGGGGGAGGGGGTGGGAAAAGGGGAGGGGGAGGAAGAGGGGGATAAAGAGGAGGAGGGGGGGGAGGAGGGGGGGGGGAAGAAGGAGGAGTAGCAGGAGAGGAAAGGGGAGAGGGAAGGGGAGGAGGAGGAACAGGAGGAGGAGGAGGAGGAGCAGGAGAAGGAGCAGGAGGAGGAGGAGCAGGAAGAGCAGCAGCAGGAGGAAAGCACAGGAGAGATGACAAGAGCAAGGGGGAGCAAGACCCGGGGCAGGGGGGCAAGACCCAGGGGGATAGGGTGGGGGAAGCAGAAGGAGGGCAGTAGCAAGCAGGAGGAGGCGCAGCCAGAGCAAAGAGGAGAGGAGCAAGCGAGGAAGGAGGAGGGAGGAGGAGGAGGAGGAGGAAGGAGTGGAGAGCAAGGAGGAGGAGGAGTAAGATCGGAGGAGGAGGAGGAGTGAGGAGGAGGAGAGGCGGTGCTGAGGTAGGAGGAGGCAGGAGGAGAGAGGAGGGAGAAGGAGAAGTCTTAGTAGGAGTGGTGGAGAAGAAGAAGGAGGAGGGGGAGGAGAAGAAGGAGGGGGAGAGGGACGGAGAGAAGGGAGGGGGGAGGGGGAAGGAGAGAGAGTAAGTGGAAGGGTAGAGGGGGGGCGGGGGAGTGAGGAGGGTGTGGTTTGCGGATAGATTGAATGGAGGAGGATAGGGATGTGAAAAGGAATATGAAAACGAGAAACGAGTAGGAGGAAGAATCGAAACAGGCAAGGATGTGCTGTGAGGGAGTTTTAACGGCCCGTATATCAGCCTTGGTACGGCTATATAAAGGCCATTAAGCACGAAAATTACTAGAACAGTTTAGAGTAAACGCAAATAAAGTCACGGTGTCCCTACTTATTCGCCTCTTACGAATCGCGTAGGGAGACGCGGTGGGTCAATTCTTATCCCGAACCCACAGGGGGAAAGGAAAGGAAGAAATGGAAGCAACAGAAGAAGATTTGAGTATTTTCCTGGTCGTTTGGTGACATCCCCTTCAAATAAACAACTATGAAAACAACAACAACAATAAACCTTTTAATGTTTGAATTTGGTTGACTAATGTTGTGTTCGACTGCCCAGCAGTTCAAATTCTTATTAGCTGTAAGCGCGCATTTCTGTCACGTCAACGTTATACGGGGTTCTTAACAGCTCGTCGAATTTTAGTTTCGTGTCATATCTGTGCCTCTGATTCCTACTCTGCAATATCGAGTAAAAAAAACTGAATTGACGAAAAATGTATGAAAAATCGGCCTTTCTATGAATCAAATGATTAATTCCTTTCTTTTAAAAAAACACTTTTCCCTGATCCCCCCCCCCCCCCCCACCCCCCCCCCCCCCCCCCCCACACACACACTTCATTTGTTCACTCAACTAAAACTTAACCATTAATTTAAATATTTGACACTTCACACAGATAAAATGATTCTTCAACTTCCCTCGGTGAAAAAGTTCTGCTAGAAATGAAGAAGAGACGCTTCTCAGCAAAAACAATCATCTCGAGCAATTAGATTCGGTGGGAGCTATTAACTGTTATGCGATCGGCGTCCAATTTGAACCGCACAGGGCTCGCCTAACCTCCCATGTTTTCACGCGAAATTGAAACCAATCACACATGGAATAAGTAATTTATTCTCCTCTTCCGACGACATGTTGTCCGTCAATACGCCTTGTTTCCAAATCGTACGAGAAAAAGCCAGAAAACCGCGGAGGGAACACGTAAAAAGTCATTAGGACAAACAGCCAAAAAAGTTGACGGGTTCGTAAAAACACGCACTCGATCCAAAACGAGCCCAGCGTCCGAATCCGCCGGAAGGGGGCGGCACAGGGCGGCCGTACGTCGTTGCTATGGCGACGCACGTGCGGGGCGACGTCGACATCGAAGGCGAGCTGTGGTCGTGTCCGGGACGGCAGGCGAGGGCGCACGGCGCTGGAAGCGGAAATTGGCAACGGCAGCGGGGGGACCCAAACAGCAAACTGCAGGCACGAGCGCTGGAATCGGAAATTGCGATTGCGGCAGGGGAGAAGCGGGGCGGCGGCGGGGGCCCTGCGTATCCGCCACGTATCAAAGGCAAAACAGAACATTTCTGCTACCCCTGGTTTCAGGCCAATAGTCCGTCCCGTTTTCAATTTGACAATGTCATGCAAATTTTGGGGGTTCAATGTTTATCGTCGAAGGGGTGTTGTTTGTGGTGGCTTGTGCTGCACTTTTTAATGGCGGTGTTTGGGTTAGGTTAGCAGAAA
>JAWQFJ010031170.1:0-5000 GCA_034096865.1 Theodoxus fluviatilis
TGCCACCACTCCTGCCACCACTCCTGGCAACACTTCTGCAAATACTTCTGCCACCAGATCTGCCACCACTTTTGTCACCACGTCACTCTTGCCACCATTCCTGCCACCACTCCTGCCTCAAATCCTGCCAGCACTCCTACCACCACTCCTGCAATTACTCATGCCACCACTTCTGCCACCACTCCTGCCACCACTCCTGCCACCACTCCTGTCACCATTCCTGCCAAGACTCCTGGCACCACTTCTGCAACTACTTCTGCCGCTACATCTGCCACCACTTGTGTCACCACTTCACTCCTGCCACCATTCCTGCCACCACTCCTGCCATCACTTCTGCCACCATTCCTGCCAACCTCCTGCAAACCTCTCCTGCCACCACTCTGCCACCATTCCTGCCACCATTCCTGCAACCATTCCTGCCACCATTCCTGCAACCTCTCCTGCCACCACTCCTGCCACCATTCCTGCCACCATTCCTGCAACCATTCCTGCCACCATTCCTGCAACCTCTCCTGCCACCACTCCTGCCATCATTCCTGCCACCACTCCTGCCACCACTCCTGCCACCACTCCTGCCATCATTCCTGCCACCACTCCTGCCACCACTCCTGCCACCACTCCTTTCAGCACTCCTGCAACCTCTCCTGCCACCACTCCTGCCACCATTCCTGCCACCATTCCTGCAACCATTCCTGCCACCATTCCTGCAACCTCTCCTGCCACCACTCCTGCCACCATTCCTGCCACCATTCCTGCAACCATTCCTGCCACCATTCCTGCAACCTCTCCTGCCACCACTCCTGCCACCATTCCTGCCACCACTCCTGTAACCACTCCTGCCACCACTCCTGCCACCACTCCTGCCACCACTCCTGCCACCACTCCTGCCACCACTCCTGCCACCACTCCTGCCACCACTCCTGCCACCATTCCTGCCACCACTCCTGCCACCACTCCTGCCACCACTCCTGCCACCACTCCTGCCACCACTCCTTTCAGCACTCCTGCAACCTCTCCTGCCACCACTCCTGCCACCATTCCTGCCACCATTCCTGCAACCTCTCCTGCCACCACTCCTGCCATCATTCCTGCCACCACTCCTGCCACCACTCCTGCCACCACTCCTGCCACCACTCCTTTCAGCACTCCTGCAACCACTCCTGCCACCACTCCTGCCACCATTCCTGCCACCACTCCTGCCACCACTCCTGCCACCACTCCTGCCACCACTCCTGCCACCACTCCTGCCACCACTCCTTTCAGCACTCCTGCAACCTCTCCTGCCACCACTCCTGCCACCACTCCTGCCACCACTCCTGCCACCACTCCTTTCAGCACTCCTGCACCTCTCCTGCCACCACTCCTGCCACCACTCCTGCCACCACTCCTGCCACCACTCCTGCCATCACTTCACTCCTGCCACCATTCCTGCCACCACTCCTGCCACCACTCCTTTCAGCACTCCTGCAACCTCTCCTGCCACCACTCCTGCCACCACACTCCACTCCTGCCACCTCTCCTGCCACCACTCCTGCCACCACTCCTGCCACCACTCCTGCCACCACTCCTGCCACCATTCCTGCCACCACTCCTGCCACCACTCCTGCCACCACTCCTGCCACCACTCCTGCCACCACTCCTGCCACCACTCATGCCACCACTCATGCCACCACTCCTGTCACCACTCCTGCCACCACTATTGCAACCACTCCTGCCACCACTCCTGCCACCACTCCTGCCACCACTCCGGCCACCACTGCTTCCACCACTCCTGCCACCACTCCTGCCACCACTCCTGCCACCACTCCTGCCAGCACTCTTGCCACCACTCCTGCCACCACTCCTGCCACCACTCCTGCCACCACTCCTGCCACCACTCCTGCCACCACTCCTGCCACCACTCCTGCCACCACTCCTGCCACCACTCCTGCCACCACCCCTGCCACCACTCCTGCCACCACTCCTGCCACCACTCTTGCCACCACTCCTGCCACCACTCATGCCATCACTCCGGCCACCACTCCTGCCACCACTGCTTCCACCACTCCTGCCATCACTCCTGCCACCACTCCTGCCACCACTCCTGCCACCACTCCTGCCACCACTCCTGCCACCACTCCTGCCACCACTCCTGCCACCACTGCTTCCACCACTCCTGCCACCACTCCTGCCACCACTCCTGCCACCACTCCTGCCACCACTCCTGCCACCACTCCTGCCACCACTCCTGCCACCACTCATGCCACCACTCCTGCCACCACTCCACTCCACAGATGTATTGATGACTTCATATCTCAATTGGATTCAACAACATGCTGTTTATTCAGCAATTTCTGCCATAGGGAACACTGGCTAAAAAATACAGGGAAGTTAGTATGATTCATTTGACATTACTGGAAGTGTTGTTTCCCTTGAATTCGATATAACTGAAATGTTACATCCCCTTTGTTTAGCAAATAATGAGCTTCACTCTTATGCTGGCATGTAAATCATTTACTGGTTATTTCTTTAGATAACAGAAGTAACATGTATAAGATAGCATATCACCAGTGATTCATGCATCAGATTTGGAAAAATTATATTACTCTCATTGACTCAAATTGTTATCTTTACATCTGAGCATTATTATCATCGGCATGATCAATTTACTGTCTTTCTGACTCAAATTAACTTCACAACTGAGCTTCACTTACTTTGGCATGTTCAATTTATTGTCAATGGTTTAAAAAAAAATATTTTACTCTTGGAACATTGTATGTACTGTCTCTGATTAATAAATTACTTGATACTGATTTTGGAGTGTTGAAACAGTTACTTAGGCTTTTACAAGTCCAGTCTCTTAGGTCCTTTCACAGGACACCCGATTCTGGTGCAGTAGGTTCCTGATGGTAGGGTTGTTCCTGTTCCCATCAGGCTCAGGTGTTGTTGAAGGTTCAGGGGGATCATCTGGAGGAGGTGATGCCTCTGGTCTGAGCCAGCGACGGCTGCGGCGGAATGTATGACCATCACTTGTCTCGACGACATAAGATCTTGGGGTGCTGCATGGCTTCATGATCTGAGCAGGTGTCCAATTGTCTCCCTTGGACAACTGTAGATATACCTTGTCACCGGTCTGTATAGGTGCAACTGATGGGGTGTGCGGTCATAGTTTTTCTTCTACTTGGCTCGCAGGTGCATTCATTTTGCAGTTTCTTCTGACGGGTTGATAATCTTGGGTTGCAGTGGTTTTGTTGAAGTTGGCAGGATGGATCGGTGTTGTCGACCCATAAGAAGCTGAGCTGGGGAAGCAAGATTGCCAACTGGAGTTCTACATCTGTATTATAGAAAAGCAAGGAGGGGGGTTGCTTCCATCAGCAATAACTTTAGGCATGATGCGTTTTTCAATCAGCACAGTATTCGCTGCAAGACCGTTCGATTGTGGGCAGCCAGGGCTGGAGGTGATGTGTCTGAAATCCCAGTCAAATCTTCTGAGGCAAACTGTGGTCCGTTGTCACTGATGAGGACTTCTGTGATCCGTGGCGTGCAAATTGAACTAATAGCTTTCTGTTTATGGACACTGCTGTCGTAGTGGAGAGCTCACCGCTTTCAAAGTAGCGGCTGTAATAGTCCTCTGTTACCAGGAAGGATCCGTCATGCTACGTGAAGATATCAATGCCAAGCTTCTGCCACGGCTGTGTTGGGACTTCATGGGATAGGAGTGGTCTTTGGGTTTGCTGGGCTCCTACTGGCACAGATGATACAGGCTGCGACGGTGCTGTGGATATGTTTTATCATTCCAGGCCAGAAGAGGATTTCTCGAGCTCGTTACTTTGTCTCCTCAATTCCGAGGTGGCTGGAGAGAATCTTTTTCATTATTTCTGGGCAAGTGGTATTAGTACCCATTCTGTGATCCCGAGTCACTATTGACTCTAGCACAACTCACAATGAATATGTAATACACTTGACCTTTCACATTACAGCATTGCGCCAAAAATAGTTCGTTCTGATACTATTATTTCATCACTTTTTACAGAAATCATTCATAAGTCAAAACTTGTTTCCATTTTAACACAAACATTTTATTTGATCGAATAAACGCTTGTTTATTGCCTCAACAAGAATAAGTTAAGAGTTTTGTGCGAAATAGTCTTAGAACTACTTTAACGGCGTATGTCAGGAAGCAGATTGGCTATTCCACATGCCTCTCGTGTGACCTCCACTTGCATATTTCGGACGAAAACCTTCCATCACGTGATGTCAACTGGGGTAGAGACACTCGCCGGTACGGGCATTTTCTAGTACCTTCTCTCCTTTGAAAATGATTCCATCGATGTTAGAAAGTTCGTCTCTGAAGTTCCAGAACTTGCTGATGGTTGACTTGCAGTCCTTACGAAGTTTAGGCCATCCGACCTGTATGGTTGACTTCAGATCTTGCAATTGGGGGTCCTCTGCAGTGGTTTCTCGAACTTGCTTCATTTTCACATCGGCAATGGGAATATTCTTGATGATGCTGTGGACGTATGCGTTGATATCTTCAGCAGTTTCACTGTCTTCTGGTTCTGCTGGAAGGAAGTTTCGTGACAGTGCATCAGCTATTGGTACGTTCCTGTCAGGGACATGTGTGATGTCTACGTCATACCTCTGTAGTTGTGGTAGCATTCAAGGAGGCGCGGTGATGACGCTGCCAGTGGCGTTTTCGTGATGCTTTCTAAGGCTTTGTGATCTTTCTGTACGGTCGCTCTGTGACAAAAGATATATTGGTGAAACATTTTGCATCCAAAAGAAATTGCGTAAAGCTCCTTCTCTATTTGTGCATATTTCGGCTCTGAGGAGTTGAGGGATGTTGACGAGAAGGCGACAGGTTTGTCATCTTGGAAAATTGCAGCTCCGAGACCATGTTTATTTGCATCTACCTGGAGTGTGACTGGTTTTGCAGGATCGTAGAAGGCAAATACTGGTTGACTGGAGATATTGGCTTTTGCTTGCTGGAGTGCCTCTCCCTGTTCTCTCTCCCATGAGAA
>JAWQFJ010031170.1:7500-14297 GCA_034096865.1 Theodoxus fluviatilis
ACGTCTCGAACAGTGGGCTGAAGCAAATGATAAAATATTAGAAGAACAGGCTGGATTTCGAAGAAACTATTCGACTGTGGACCACATTTTTGTTCTATTCACTTTAGTAGAAAAATATCTGTCCAAAAGGAAGGGACGTCTGTATGTAGCCTTCGTAGATTTTAAGAAAGCCTTTGATTATGTCAATAGAGCCATGTTGTGGAACATTTTATACAAAAACGGGGTAAAAGGGAAAATGTTGACTGCATTGAAATCAATTTACAGATCTGTAAAAGCCACCGTAAAAGTAAGCGGGACCCTGTCGAAGTCGTTTACGTGCCCTTCGGGCCTAAAACAAGGAGAAAATACCAGCACGATTCTTTTTTCCTTTTTTATTAACGAGCTCGGCAAAGAATTAATTCAGCAAGGGAAGCATGGAGTACAACTCAATCCAAACGATCAAGAGCTATTTTTGTTGTTGTTTGCAGATGACCTTGTCCTTCTCTCAAACACACCACTAGGCCTACAGAAACAATTAAATACCCTAGAACAAGAATCTAGAAAACTATGCTTAACAGTGAATTTGCAGAAAACTAATATAGTAGTATTTAGAAAGGGAGGTCCCATGAAGAAACACGAAAAGTGGCTTTACGAGGGTACTTACGTTCAGACAACAAACTCGTATAAATATCTTGGACTTGTGCTCACTACAAAGCTAAGTGTCAATGTGTCGCTGAAAAATATAGCTGTGACGGCCAAAAGCAAAGTTATCAATATTTTGAAAGTGTTATCATGTATAAAATGCTGCAACATCGACGTCTTTACTAAACTTTACGATACCCAGGTACAGAGTACGCTATGCTATGCTAGTGAAGTATGGGGAATGCAGAAAGCTGATGTAATTGAACGAGTCCATATGTTTGCCTTCAAACGTTTTCTAGGTTTGCCTAGAAGTACACCAAACAACGCAGTTTTGGGGGACTTGGGCAGAATCCCTTTATACGTAGTTACGTCTCTCAGAGCGGTACGATACTGGTTGAAACTACAGACACTGGAAAGCGATAGACTGCCCAGAAAAGCTTATGCTATGTCTCTAGACCTAGCTAACAAGAGTGTGCCATGCTGGGCCCTCAGAATGAAACAATTGCTATGCAGTTATGGGTTTGGAGAAGTTTGGTACAATCAAGTAGTTGGATGTAGGAAACTCTTTCTATGTCAGCTAGAACAGAGACTAAAAGATTGCTATAAACAGGCTTGGGCATCATCTGTAAAAGAAAGCAGCCGACTAAGCAAGTATTTCCTATTTAAACCAAACCATGATATGGAATCTTATCTACAAAGTCTGCCTATGCCTGCTAGAGCATCCTATGCAAGATTTAGAATGGGCGTTAGTGAAATAAACTGTCATGCAAAGAGATACACCGCAAACGCTGATAACAATATATTATCTTGCCAATTCTGTGGGCAAATGGAGAACGAGGAGCATCTTTTGTTTGCATGTCATGAATATGATTATTTCAGGCCATATTTTCTTAACTGCCACAATAAATGTACAGAATGAAATTTCAACAAGTCATGATGTACACAGGCACCAAAATCATTCGCTTGCTTGGTTTATTTACAGAGCCCTGAAACGGAGAAAAAACAAGTCTGACCTTGACACTAATGCTACACCCACTGTGTCCATGAATTAATTTATATTAGTTTGTCTTGTATATGTATGAATCCCCCCTTTGTAATGGGCCAAATGGCCTTTCACAAATAAACCGTTCTGTTCTGTTCTGTTCTGTTCTGTTCTGTTCTGTTGTTGTTTCCATGTCTGTTCTTGTTCAGTTTGTACAAAATGCACAGTTATTAGTAGTTGTTGAGATATCAGTTGTTAAGTCGGGACTGACAGACAGACACACAGACACACAGACAGACAGTTAAAGCTGTGAGGACCTCCAGTAAACCTGGAGGGATAAAACTGTTGTTGTTCATCCTTCGTAGTCGAACATGACCATGGCTTCAAGAGTGAGATGAAAGTCCAGTGGCTATAGGTCCTGAGGTGACTGATGAGGCAAATCTGGGCCCTGAAGGCTTGCCCACATATGGGACACAAGTGAGTGGGTGCCGTCGTGGCAGTGGATGCTGCGCGGGCCTTGCGCACTGCACGCTTTCGTTGCGCCTCAGTGATGCGCCTGGCTTCAGCCACACGGGCTCCTGTGGTGATCTTGCTGCGCTAAGCTGGACGGTCCTGAGCGAGCGTCTCCCACGTGTTGATGTGGATGCTCAGGTCTTTGAGGGACACTTTGAGGCAGTCTTTGTAGCGTTCCTTCTGCCCCCCGACAGAACGCTTGCCCTGAAACAGCTCTCCGTACAGCAGCTGTTTAGGCAGTCGACTGCCTGGCATTCTGACCACATGTCCAGCCCATATGGCTTGGGCTTTCTGCAGGAGGGTGTAGACACTGCAGAGACCAGCTCGTTCCAAGACATCTGTGTCGGGGATTTTGTAGTGCCATCTGATATTAAAGAGTCTGCAGAGACAGCTTAGGTGGAGGTTCCAGAGTATCTGCACCTACTGCTTCACCACTTCCCCATCGCCACAAAACTTGAGGTTCACGCGGTGATTTTGAAGTCATGACTTGCGCTTGACTTGGATTAAAGTAAGGGAGAGTTGCGTAGGTCGTCAGCATCACTCTCTCGTCCCGCCCTATCTGGATCCAGTGGCAAGACATAGTCGAGACGGCTCGAGAAGGATCAGGATGCAGTTAATGGCCAGCAGTGGTCTTCGTTTCTCACTGTGCCCTGATCGCACTTCTCAGCGCTCAGCTGGTCCGCCTTCCTGCCCATTGAGCCAATCTAGTGGCCTCCTCCACGCAGTCAGCTGGATCCAGTCTTTGCAGTCGGAAAGAATAGAATAAAGCTACACAGAATATCACTCACTCGCTCAGTCCTCTTAGCTCCCGTTGGAGCACCATTGTTCCACACAGAATAAAAAGGTATGGAAATGTTCCCCGTCTATTTAAAACATCTGCAAAGATGAAGCTGTAGAAGTACGATTGTTGTATGGTAATGTCATTTTCTTAAATAGATATTGTCAAGTGAGCAGTAGATTTTAACAGTATAATTTACTAATATGGGTATTTCCGAACATGCTGGAAACACAAGCCAAAGACGAGAGTACCTGCATGCAAACAAACTGATTTCTTATTTGTGGGTGGCATTTGTGACAAATCTCGGAAATGTATCAAAACAGAATACATTCACATACACACAAGGCATAGTCTTCTGTGACGTAGGTCTTCCCCTCGAAGAGAAACAGTATTGCGTAAGCACAACTAGTCTCTGAGCCCTTTTCCCACACCAAATCACGTGAATACGTACGCTTTGTCAGGCAGAATGTCACAGAACAACAACAGAGAAAATGCATGATACAATCAGTTTGTTGCAAATGACTCTCACCAATTACACCTGTGGAATAATGATCAGACTGTTCGATTGTTCTTGTATAATATACTTTTCTAATTAGATATCACATTTTCTAAGCCGTGTCAATATACCCGGCAACTGTTTCTCGATGTAAATACAAGAGTTTCATATTCACTATATGATGATAAATATGGCATGATTGCGAAATTATTATCTTAAATGATACTACCCTGAAGTCGTCACACACACACATACACACACACACACACACACACACACACACACACACACACACACACTCACACACAAACACACACACACACACTCACACACACACACACACACACACACACACACTCACACACTCACACACTCACACACATACATACACACGCAAACACCCACACACAAACACACACACACACACACACATACACACACACACACACTCATACACACACACACACACACACACACACACACATACACACACACACACACACACACACACACTCATACACACACACACATACACACACACACACACACACACACACACACACACACACACACACATACACACACACACACACACTCATACACGCACACACACACACACACACACACACACACACACACACACACACACACACACACACACACACACACACTCACACACTCACACACACATACATACACACGCAAACACCCACACACAAACACACACACACACACATACACACACACACACACACACACACACTCACACACACACACACACACACACACACACACACACACACACACTCATACACACACACACACACACACACACACACACACACACACACACACACACACATACGCATACACACACGCGCGCAAATAGTTTATGTGTGTAATTGTAAACCCACGTTACTGTTAATATGCCTACTGGTCCACAACCTTCTCGTTGTGGGAGAAAGTATGTGTACAACACGAAGGGATGAACACAAGAGGTGTATATTGTCCATGAGGCTTTCCCTGCCCTGCCAAACAAAATCATGGGGTTGTCCAGGGCTCTAGTTTTGCATGGAGGATACAGGCATTGACAGTTTGCTGAGGGGACTGGTGCATCCTAATCAATTGTACTACTTTTAGTAAAAGAAAGTACAGAGTCCATATAACTACTGCTAATCACTTCAGGAGAGGTACGATAAGATTAAACACTAGCTAAGATGAAAGTGTTCTCTTAAGATGCAAAAAAAGAGAGAAACTTCTCTTCATCTGAAAGGCCCACATACAATGCGGACTGACGTTCAATCTTCCACTGAGGTGAGGAACAGGTTGCAGGAGAAGTATCTTCATGCCAGTAAAGCTAGGATGAAGCTTTAATAAATGAAGACCAGAGGAAAAAGATCATACTTTAATCCTGTGATGAAAAATACTAGACAACTGTAGCATACATATAAGGTTCGTGTTGACTGCTGAGTCCAACTCTGAGCTTTTCCCTATACAGGATCATATTTGGCGACTAGAAAGCCTGACAATACTACTATCCTGACTGTTAGGTTCCAACTGTGAAACATTGAGTTCCATTCTGTATTAAAGGGAGACCAATGTCAGCTTCTGGTGCTGTGTCCTGTAGTGGCCTGAAGGCGGCTTGACTAATGTTACGTGGAGAGGTGTTTAGGAGTAAAAATCAGGTTGGGATCGAAGATAAGAACGTTTTCCAGAGAAAGTAAAGTTTTTCGTCATTATTTGGCAGAGTGAGATGCAAGTGTTGCGACATGTCTCCTTTGCAAAGTAATGTCGATACGGAGTTCTCCCAGCTTGCGCCGGGATGTCGAAGTCTAAAAGTCCCGTGGTCTTTTTAGACAAACTTTTTTCACGCACTGGTCAATTTACAGCGACAAAATCAATAATCAGCATTATCATAAATGCACTTCACTTTTGGACTCGCTCCCGTGAGGACACAATCGCTATTATCTGCTTCTTACATGTGTCGTCTGTTGCGATTTTACTTGTCTCTCGTCGCGTTCTTACTGGAACTTAGTATCTCATATGTACACTCTCAGGAACGCACTTCATTCTAGGGCACAATCACGTAAAGGACTTTTCACAATCACGTACCACCTTACACTCTTACATCTTTCTGACGTGCGTTTTCCTTCACACGCCCGCACTCGCGCCCTATATACGTTTTGGAGGCATTCTAAAAGCATCCAGAAACGAACTGACCGTTTTGAAGCTGCTCAAAGTGACATCATGCAACACATTAAACGAGGTCCATCCTGACTACATCATATAAGAAGCTTCAGACTTGTAGAAAGGACCACGGCGTTCTAGTATATATACATATTTTTTCTGTGAATATTAATTTTATTCAAAATAGCACCGAAACGCGTACAATAAAAGGTTTGAGCAGCAGTCAAAAGGCGAAAGGGACGATAGAAAGAGTTCTAACACCGAAACGCGTACAATCAAAGTTTGAGCCGCAATCGAAACGCGTACAATCGAAAATTTGAGCAGCAGTCGAATGGCGAAAGGAACGCTAGAAAGGGTTCTGTCAAAGAGTTCTGGGATCACAGGGCAGCCGTCGTGTTGCAGATGACCGAATAAATAAACACGAACAGTGTGGAGCAGTTACACTGTGAAAAGTGCGGTGGTCACTGGCCCTAGGCCTGTGGAACCCGCAGTCTCTCTCCGCAGTCATCTCGTGATCTGGATGAGGCAAGGACACAGAAGGCATTGCCTCGGAGGATAGCCATCCCGATTCGTTGTTTGAGCCACATGGTCTCCCGTGGCTCGCCCGTCTCCCCCTTCAGTCTTCGTCCAATTTCCTCGATGGTCTTGAGTGTTGAAGGTCCGAAGACTCCGGTGGTCTCGAAGGCGAGGGGCTCAAAGCGGTGTCGTTCGGTCAGGATGTGGTATTTTGTCCTCTTCGCCCCTTCCGCTGCCTCTGCTGCAGATGACGGTTGCAGGGCGCTGGAAATGATGTTACTGGGGGCGAAAGAATCCACGCACGTCACATCCCAGACCAAGCTTCGGCCGTTTGAGAAGGGGAAGATGGTCATCCCATCAGGACGCTTGCCGTCGCCTCTGTCGAGCCCGGTTGGTTCCAGGACAGATGGTATTCCAGCGCTCTGGAGGGCACGTCTCACCACGTCGTTCAAAGCAGAGTGGCGTGGGAAACGGCCGGCGCTTAGCCGACAGGAGAGGGCGTGATGTCCAAGGGCGTCCATAGATTTTCCGCATCTGCATTGGTGGGGTTCGCAGACTGGTGCCCCTGCCCTCTGAGCGACGGCTATTCTTATGGTCTCACGGTCCAGATGGAGCCCCAGGGACGGGATTGGGATGGCGTGGATCCAGCTACCACTTTCCGCTCGGGCTGCGGCTCGGATGCGCGCGGCCGAGACCTGGTTCGC
>JAWQFJ010031173.1:0-2500 GCA_034096865.1 Theodoxus fluviatilis
GGAGGGACTGTTGCTGATCGCGTTGGGAGGGACTGTTGCTGATCGCGATGGGAGGGACTGTTGCTGATCGCGTTGGGAGGGACTGTTGCTGATCGCGATGGGAGGGACTGTTGCTGATCGCGATGGGAGGGACTGTTGCTGATCGCGATGGGAGGGACTGCTGCTGATCGCGTTGGGAGGGACTGTTGCTGATCGCGTTGTGAGGGACTGCTGCTGATCGCGATGGGAGGGACTGTTGCTGATCGCGATGGGAGGGACTGTTGCTGATCGCGTTGGGAGGGACTGTTGCTGATCGCGTTGGGAGGGACTGTTGGTCTGCTTTTATTTCCCACCCCAGAGGAGGACCTTGAGAAGAAGAGAGAGCGAGGAAGAGAATTCGCAAGCAAGAGAGCGAGCGAGCAAGAGAGTGAGCGAGCAAGAGAGCGAGCGAGCAAAAGTAAACGAGCGAGCAAGAGAGTGAGCGAGCAAGAGAGCGAGCGAGCAAAAGTAAACGAGCGAGCAAGAGTGAGTGAGCGAAAGAGCAAGCGAGCTTGAGAGTGAGCGAGCAAGAGAGCGAGCGAGCATGAGAGTGAGCAAGCAAGAGAGCAATCGAGTAAGAGTGAGCGGGTGAAAGAGCAAGCAAGCGAAAGAGCAAGCAAGCAAGAGTGAGCGAGCGAAAGAGCGAGCGAAAGAGCGAGCGAAATAGCGAGCGAGCATGAGAGTGAGTGAGCAAGAGTGTGAACAAGCGAAAGTGCAAGCGCGCAAGGGAGAGAGCGAGCAAGAGTGAGCGAGTGAAAGAGCGAGCGAGCATGAGAGTGAGCGATCAAGAATGTGAACAAGCAAAAGTGCAAGCAAGCAAGGTAGAGAGCGAGCGACCAAAGGAGCGTGTAAGCAAGGGAGCGAGGGAGCAAGGGAGTGAGCGAGCAAGAGAGTCAATGAGCAATCGAGAGAGTGAGCAAGAGAGTTAGCAAGGGAGAGAGCGAGCAAGCGAGCGAGCAAGTGTGAGCGAGCAGATACAGATACAGGTGGTTTATTCAATCATTACTGCCCTTTAAAAACAAAGGAACGGATGCTTTCCCCGTGTAAGCCATCGGCCCTGTCCCTAGAAATTTCTGTCTCTGAAGTTGCCATCTCATGACAGGGGCACTTGACTTTCTACCAGCAGAGCGAGTGGGTACATCACCACTGCAGTCATTCAGTCAGTCATTCAAAGGCAGTGAGTGAGGCAGCGAGTGCGGCAGTGAGTGAGGCAGTGAGTGAGGCAGCGAGGGAGGTAATTAGTGAGGCAGTGCGTGAGGGTAAGTGAGGCTGTGAGTGAGGCAGCGAGTGATCCAATAAGTGAGGCAATGAGTGAGGCAATGAGTGATCCAATAAGTGAGGCAGTGGGTGAGGCAGTGAGTGAGGCAGTGAGTGAGGCAGTGAGTGAGGCAGTGAGTGAGGCAGTGAGTGATCCAATAAGTGAGGCAGTGAGTGAGGCAGTGAGTGATCCAATGAGTGAGGCAGTGAGTGAGGCAGTGAGTAAGGCAATGAGTGATCCAATAAGTGAGGCAGTGAGTGAAGCAGTGAGTGAGGCAGTGAGTGATCCAATAAGTGAGGCAGTGAGTGAGGCAGTGAGTGAGGCAGTGAGTGATCCGATTAGTGAGGCAGTGAGTGATACAGAGGGTGAGGCAATGAGGCAGTGAGGCAGTGAGTGAGACAGCATGTGAGGCAGTGAATGAAGCAGTGAGTGTTCCAATGAGTGAGGCAGTGAGTGAGACAGAATGTGAAGCAGTGAATGAGGCAGTGAGTAATCCAATGAGTGAGGCAGAGAGTGATCCAATGAGTGAGGCAATGGGTGAGGCAGTGACTGGTCCAATGAGTGAGGCAGTGACTGATCCAGTGAGTGAGGCAGTGAGTGAGGCAGAGAATGAGAGTGAGTGAGGCAGTGAGTGATCCAATGAGTGAGGCAGTGAGTGATCCAATGAGTGAGACAGTGAGTGAGGCAGTGAGGGAGGCAATGAGTGATCCAATAAGTGAGACATTGAGTGAAGCAGTGAGTGAGGCAGTGAGTGATCCAATAAGTGAGGCAGTTAGTGAGTCAGTGAGTGAGGCAGTGAGTGAGGCAGTGAGTGATCCAATGAGTGAGGCAGTGAGTGATACAGAGGGTGAGGCAGTGAGGCAGTGAGTGAGACAGAATGTGAGGCAGTGAATGAAGCAGTGAGTGTTCCAATGAGTGAGGCAGTGAGTGAGGCAGAATGTGAAGCAGTAAATGAGGCAGTGAGTGATCCAATGAGTGAGGCAGAGAGTGTTCCAATGAGTGAGGCAATGGGTGAGGCAGTGACTGATCCAATGAGTGAGGCAGTGACTGATCCAATGAGTGAGGTAGTGAGTGAGGCAGAGGGTGAGAGTGAGTGAGGCAGTGACTGATCCAATGAGTGAGGCAGTGAGTGATCCAATGCGTGAGACAGTGAGTGAGGCAGAGGGTGAGAGTGAGTGAGGCAATGAGTGATCCAATGAGTGAGGTAGTGAGTGAGGCAGTGAA
>JAWQFJ010031173.1:7500-20000 GCA_034096865.1 Theodoxus fluviatilis
CACTGTCTCTTGAGCCCATTGTCGTCTGCTCGTAAGTTGAAATCCCTCCAACAACCACTTGCGTGCAGACGCCATTGTGGGTCAGCAGCTTGTAGCTCTGCGCTGCGTTGCTGGGCTGTGTGCACCAGGAAACGTACGGACGTTGCAACGAATCGATGTCACACAAGCTTGCTGAGCTGATCTTCGTCCTCACTTTGACAGTCTGAAGCAGGGGAGCGATCATCTCGTCCGCTGTTGGACACGTTGCTTGCGAGCATTTGACAATTTGCAACCCTTCCGAGCGATGATTTTGATTTGTGATTGACATGAAATCTCATACTTTGCAAAACTGGCGTCAGAATGAGAATTTCTCCGTGATTTAAATCTAGTGAAATATATCATTGCACGTTACTCCCGAAACAGATTGACCGACGAGGGAGAGATCAATGACGACTGGGACAGACTTGTAGATCTTCCTGGGGAATAGAAATACAATCGGGCATGCAAGGCCAAATAACTAATGACATAGCAAAATGTGTTACATATATTAATTGGCAATGCAGACAGAACTGGAGGAGGCTAAAATAGGCAATCGTGCAGCACACGTCATCGCTTGCTGCACGGGGTTACAGCGTAGCCGACGAAATTTTGTTTGTGGTTGCTATTCCAAAACGAGATAAGAGATAACCTCCAAAATTTAAAAAGAGAGTGTTCCTTGAGTGAAACTTTGACCTTGCACCCAATTTCATTGGAGTCCATTTTGAGCTTTTAGAGTTAGTTTGATGAATGATGAACGAACGAACGAACTAAACAACTAAGTAACCGACTGAAAAACAAAACCTCCTAGGCGAAGGCAATTAGTCAAGGATCTCAGTAACTCAGTGGTCAGAGCGCTGGGACGTTCATCGGGAGGTCGCAGGTTCCATCCACATCCGAAATCCAAAACATTTTGTGTTTGTCCCATGCAATGTCCGAATGTTCGTTAGGAACTAGAGCAGTAAAACAGCAGATGTGTAACACGTGTTTGTATGCGTGTGTGTGGGAGCAGGGCTCTGTGGACCCCCAGGAATCAGGCCTGTGGCAGACCCTGACGGAGGGCGTGGTGGGGAAGTACTGCCAGCC
The DNA here is from genome assembly GCA_034096865.1 of Theodoxus fluviatilis. NCBI lineage: Eukaryota > Metazoa > Mollusca > Gastropoda > Cycloneritida > Neritidae > Theodoxus > Theodoxus fluviatilis. The sequence continues at coordinate 8,602 of JAWQFJ010031173.1, forward strand.
CACCATCAACCCCGCCCTGGTCCTCGGCAACCAACGCAACCACAAGCTGGCCCTCACCCAGGACCTGGCCCTGCAGCCTGGGGACGTCGTGCAGTTCAGGGTAGGAAGCTGTCCTGGTTGTGGATGGATGTGGGGTGGGGTGGATGGATGGAAGGATGGATGGATGGATGGGTGGGTGGGTGGATGGGTGGGTGGATGGATGGATGGATGGATGGATGGATGGATGGATGGATGGATGGATGGATGGATGGATGGATGGATGGGTGGGTGGATGGATGGTTGGATGGGGGGTGGGGGTGGATGGATGGATGGATGGATGGATGGATGGATGGATGGGTGGGTGCGTGAGTGGATGGATGGACGGATGGATTAATGGATGGATGGGTGGGTGGATGGGTGGGTGGGTGGGTGGATAGATGGATGGATGGATGGATATGTGGGTGGATAGATGGATGGATGGATGGATATGTGGATGGGTGGATGGGTGGGTGGGTGGGTAGGTGGTAGGGTGAGAGGATGGATGGATGGATGGATGGATGGGTGGATGGATGGATGGGTGGGTAGGTGATAGGGTGAGTGGGTGGGTGGATGAATGGATGGATATGTGGATGGGTGGATGGGTGGGTGGGTGGGTAGGTGGTAGGGTGAGAGGATGGATGGATGGATGGATGGATGGATGGGTGGATGGATGGATGGATGGATGGCTGGCTGGCTGACTGGCTGGCTGGCTGGCTGGCTGGATGCATGAATGGGTGGGTGGGTGAGTGGGAGGAAGGATGGATAGATAGGTGGCTGGCTGGCTGGCTCGCTGGCTGGCTGGCTGGCTAGATCGATGGATGGTTGATGGTTGGGTGAGTGATGTTGGATGGATGAGTGGATGGATGGATGGTTGATGAATTGATGGATGGATGGATGGAGGGATGGAGGGATGGAGGGAGAGGAGGGAGAGAGGGAGGGATGTTGGATGGACGGATGGATGGATGGTTGATGGTTGAGTGGGTGGTTGGGTGGGTGAGTGTTGGATGGATGAATGTTAGATGGATGGGTAAATGGATGGATGGACGGATGGGTGGCAGAGTTGGTTGTCTGGTGGATGGATTAATGGAAAGGTAAATGAGTGGATACATGGACAAATGGCTGGATAGATGAAAGAATGGATCAAAGCATCGGTATAAAGCACAAGCAATAACACATCTCTGAATACTACCACTGCTGTCAACAGTAACATGGTAGAGTTCAATGCTCAGCCAAATGAGAGAAAAGTAATCCTTGCCAAAATACCTCCTCTCTCTCTCTCTCTCTCTCTCTCTCTGTCTCTCTCTGTCTTTGTCTCTGTCTTTGTCTCTCTTTCTCTTTCTCTCTCTGTCTTTCTCTCTCTCTCTCTCTCTCTCTCTCTCTCTCTCGCTTCCTCGCTCGCTAGCTTGTAACCCAAACCCAACATTGCTCTCTTCTGCCATATTTCCACAGATCAACGTGGGCTGTGAGCCACAGTTCCGCTGGGACCATCCCGTGTACCTGCAGTACAGCCACGACGGGGGACGCACCTGGAGACTCCTGGAGGAACCGTGCTACCAAGACATGGACTGCGAGGGCAGCTACACAGAGGGCAGCATTTACTGGCCTGGCACGCACGGACAGTGGTCACTGCAGGTCATCCCCGTCACGGAGCAGGTGGCCATGCAGTGAGTACAGGCAGTCTGTAGAGGAATGATGTGTGTGTGTGTGTGTGTGTGCGTGTGCGAGGGAGAGAGAGAGAGAGAGAGAGAGAGAGAGAGAGAGAGAGAGAGAGAGAGAGAGAGGGAGAGAGGGGGACGGCGGAAGGACGAATGGACAGACAGTTAGACAGGCAGGCAATCAGGCAAGCAGATATACAGGCATTCAGACAGGCACACAGACAGGCAGGCAGACAGACACAACGTACGCACATGCTCTCTCTCTCTCTCTCTCTCTCTCTCTCTCTCTCTCTCTCTCACTCACACACACACACACACACACACACTCACTCACTCACACACAAACACACACACTCACACACACACACGCACACTCACTCACACACACACACACACACACACACACACACACACACACACACACACACACACACACACACACACACACACACACACACACACACACACACACACACACACACACACACACACACACACACACACACACACACACACACACACACACACAGAGTGAGACTTTGTCGTCACTCCGGTCATGATTTCTCCGCTCAAGATGGTGCACGTTTCATCTTCTGCGACTTTAAACTTGTCGTCGTTTGCGTGGACATCGTTATCATCGCACATCATGACATCCGTGTCCATATCGTACATGGATTTCATCGTCAATGTCGTCATCTGTATCATCGCCCTAGTCATCTGTTCAATCTCCCTTGCCGTCATCTGCATCATCGCCCTTGTCATCTGTATCATCGCCCTTGTCGTCATCTGTATCATCGCCCTTGCCGTCATCTGCATCATCGCTCTTGTCGTCATCTGCATCATCGCCCTTGTCGTCATCTGTATCATCGCCCTTGTCGTCATCTCTATCATCGCCCTTGTCATCATCTGTTCAATCTCCCTTGTCGTCATGTGTATCATTGCCCTTGTCGTCATGTGTATCATCTTCCTTGTCGTCATGTGTATCATCGCCCTTGTCGTCATCTGTATCATCGCCCTTGTCGTCATCTGTATCATCGCCCTTGTCGTCATGTGTATCATCGCCCTTGTCGTCATCTGTATCATCGCCCTTGTCGTCATGTGTATCATCTTCCTTGTCGTCATGTGTATCATCGCCCTTGCCGTCATCTGTATCATCGCCCTTGTCGTCATCTGTATCATCGCCCTTGTCGTCATCTGTATCATCGCCCTTGTCGTCATCTGTATCATCGCCTATGTCGTCATCTGTATCATCGCCCTTGTCGTCATGTGTATCATCGCCCTTGTCGTCATGTGTATCATCGCCCTTGTCGTTATCTGTATCATCGCCCTTGTCGTCATCTGCATCATTCCCCTTGTCGTCATCTGTATCATCGCCCTTGTCGTCATCTGTATCATCGCCCTTGTCGTCATCTGCATCATCGCCCTTGTCGTCATCTGTATCATCGCCCTTGTCGTCATCTGTATCATCGCCTTTGTCGTCATCTGTATCATCGCCCTTGTCGTCATCTGTATCATCGCCCTTGTCGTCATCTGTATCATCGCCCTTGTCGTCATCTGTATCATCGCCCTTGTCGTCATCTGCATCATCGCCCTTGTCGTCATCTGTATCATCGCCCTTGTCGTCATCTGTATCATCGCCCTTGTCGTCATCTGTATCATCGCCCTTGTCGTCATCTGTATCATTGCCCTTGTCGTCATCTGTATCATCGCCCTTGTCGTCATCTGTATCATCGCCCTTGTCGTCATGTGTATCATTGCCCTTGTCGTCATGTGTATCATCTTCCTTGCCGTCATCTGTATCATCGCCCTTGTCGTCATCTGTATCATCGCCCTTGTCGTCATGTGTATCATTGCCCTTGTCGTCATGTGTATCATCTTCCTTGCCGTCATCTGTATCATCTTCCTTGTCGTCATCTGTATCATCGCCCTTGTCGTCATCTGTATCATCGCCTTGTCATCTGCATCATCGCCCTTGTCGTCATGTGTATCATCGCCCTTGTCATCTGCATCATCGCCCTTGTCGTCATCTGTATCATCGCCCTTGTCGTCATCTGTATCATCGCCCTTGTCATCATCTGTATCATCGCCCTTGTCGTCATGTGTATTATCGCCCTTGTCGTCATCTGTATCATCGCCTTGTCATCTGCATCATCGCCCTTGTCGTCATGTGTATCATCGCCCTTGTCATCATCTGTATCATCGCCCTTGTCGTCATCTGTATCATCGCCCTTGTCGTCATGTGTATCATCGCCCTTGTCGTCATCTGTATCATCTTCCTTGTCGTCATCTGTATCATCGCCCTTGTCGTCATCTGTATCATCGCCCTTGTCGTCATGTGTATCATCTTCCTTGCCGTCATGTGTATCACAGCCCTTGCCGTCATCTGTATCATCGCCCTTGTCGTCATCTGTATCATCGCCTTTGTCGTCATCTGTATGATCGCCCATGTCATGTGTATCATCGCCCTTGTCATCTGCATCATTCCCCTTGTCGTCATCTGTATCATCTCCCTTGCCGTCATGTGTATCATCGCCCTTGTCATCTGCATCATTCCCCTTGTCGTCATCTGTATCATCGCCCTTGTCGTCATCTGTATCATCACCCTTGTCATCATCTGTATCATCGCCCTTGTCATCTGCATCATTCCCCTTGTCGTCATCTGTATCATCTCCCTTGCCGTCATCTGTATCATCGCCCTTGTCATCTGCATCATCTCCCTTGTCGTCATCTGTATCATCGCCCTTGTCATCATCTGTATCATCGCCCTTGTCATCTGTATCATCTCCCTTGTCGTCATCTGTATCATCGCCCTTGTCGTCATCTGTATCATCGCCCTTGTCGTCATCTGTATCATCGCCCTTGCCGTCATGTGTATCATCGCCTTTGTCGTCATCTGCATCATCTCCCTTGTCGTCATCTGTATCATCGCCCTTGTCATCATCTGTATCATCGCCCTTGTCATCTGTATCATCGCCCTTGTCGTCATCTGTATCATCGCCCTTGTCGTCATCTGTATCATCGCCCTTGCCGTCATCTGCATCATCGCCCATGTCGTCATCTGTATCATCGCCCATGTCGTCATCTGTATCATCGCCCTTGCCGTCATCTGCATCATCGCCCTTGTCGTCATCTGTATAATCGCCCTTGTCGTCATCTGTATCATCGCCCTTGTCGTCATCTGCATCATCGCCCTTGTCATCTGTATCATCGCCCTTGTCGTCTGTATCATCGCCCTTGTCGTCATCTGTATCATTGCCCTTGTCGTCATCTGTATCATCGCCCTTGTCGTCATCTGTATCATCGCCCTTGTCGTCATCTGTATAATCGCCCTTGTCGTCTGTATCATCGCCCTTGTCGTCATCTGTATCATCACCCTTGTCATTATCTGTATCATCGCCTTTGTCGTCATCTGTATAATCGCCCTTGTCGTCTGTATCATCGCCCTTGTCGTCATCTGTATCATCGCCCTTGTCGTCATCTGTATAATCGCCCTTGTCGTCTGTATCATCGCCCTTGTCGTCATCTGTATCATCACCCTTGTCATTATCTGTATCATCGCCTTTGTCGTCATCTGTATCATCGCCCTTGTCGTCATCTGTATCATCGCCCTTGTCGTCATCTGTATCATCGCCCTTGTCGTTATCTGTATCATCGCCCTTGTCGTCATCTGTACCATCGCCCTTGTCGTCATCTGTATCATCGCCCTTGTCGTTATCTGTACCATCGCCCTTGCCGTCATATGTATCATCGCCCTTGTTATCTGTATCATCGCTCTAGTCATCTGTATTATTGCTCTTGACATCTGCATCATCGCCCATGCCGTCATATTTATCATCGTCCTTGTCACCTGCATTATCGCCCATGTCGTCGTATGTATCATCGCCCTTGTTATCTGTATCATTGCTCTTGTCATCTGTATTATTGCTCTTGTCGTCATCTGTATAATCGCCCTTGTCGTCTGTATCATCGCCCTTGTCGTCATCTGTATCATCACCCTTGTCATTATCTGTACCATCGCCCTTGTCGTCATCTGTATCATCGCCCTTGTCGTCATCTGTATCATCGCCCTTGTCGTTATCTGTACCATCGCCCTTGCCGTCATATGTATCATCGCCCTTGTTATCTGTATCATCGCTCTTGTCATCTGTATTATTGCTCTTGACATCTGCATCATCGCCCATGCCGTCATATTTATCATCGTCCTTGTCATCTGCATTATCGCCCATGTCGTCATACGTACCATCGCCCTTGCCGTCATCTGTATCATCGCCCATGTCGTCATCTGTACCATCGCCCTTGCCGTCATCTGTATCATCGCCCATGTCGTCACCTGTATAATCGCCCTTGTCGTCATATATATCATCGCCCTTGTCGTCATGTGTATCATCGCCCTTGTCGTCATCTGCATCATCGCCCTTGTCGTCATCTGTATCATCGCCCTTGTCATCTGTATCATCGCCCTTGTCATCTGCATCATCGCCCTTGTCGTCATCTGTATCATCGCCCTTGTCGTCATCTGTATCATCGCCCTTGTCGTCATGTGTATCATCTTCCTTGTCGTCATGTATATCATCGCCCTTGTCGTCATGTGTATCATCGCCCTTGTCGTCATGTGTATCATCGCCCTTGTCGTCATGTGTATCATCGCCCTTGTCGTCATGTGTATCATCGCCCTTGTCGTCATCTGCATCATCGCCCTTGTCGTCATCTGTATCATCGCCCTTGTCGTCATGTGTATCATCGCTCTTGTCGTCATGTGTATCAACTTCCTTGTCGTCATGTATATCATCGCTCTTGTCGTCATGTGTATCATCGCCCTTGTCGTCATCTGCATCATCGCCCTTGTCGTCATCTGCATCATCGCCCTTGTCGTCATGTGTATCATCTTCCTTGTCGTCATGTATATCATCGCCCTTGTCGTCATCTGTATCATCGCCCTTGTCGTCATCTGTATCATCGCCCTTGTCGTCATCTGTATCATCGCCCTTGTCGTCATGTGTATCATCGCCCTTGTCGTCAAGTGTATCATCTTCCTTGTCGTCATGTATATCATCGCCCTTGTCGTCATGTGTATCATCGCCCTTGTCGTCTGTATCATCTTCCTTGTCATCTGCATCATCGCCCTTGTCGTCTGTATCATCGCCCATGTCGTCATCTGCATCATCGCCCTTGTCGTCATCTGCATCATCGCCCTTGCCGTCATCTGTATCATCGCCCTTGTCATCTGTATCATCGCCCTTGTCGTCTGTATCATCGCCCTTGTCGTCATCTGTACCATCGTCCTTGTCGTCATCTGTATCATCTCCCTTGCCGTCATCTGTATCATCTCCCTTGCCGTCATCTGTATCATCGCCCTTGTCGTCATCTGTATCATCGCCCTTGTCGTCATCTGTACCATCGTCCTTGTCGTCATCTGTATCATCTCCCTTGCCGTCATCTGTATCATCGCCCTTGTCGTCATGTGTATCATCGCCCTTGTCGTCATCTGCATCATCGCTCTTGTCGTCATCTGTATCATCGCCCTTGTCGTCATCTGCATCATCGCTCTTGTCGTCATCTGTATCATCTCCCTTGCCGTCATCTGTATCATCGCCCTTGTCGTCATGTGTATCATCGCCCTTGTCGTCATCTGTATCATCGCCCTTGTCGTCATCTGTATCATCGCCCTTGTCGTCATGTGTATCATCGCCCTTGTCGTCATCTGTATCATCGCCCTTGTCGTCATCTGTATCATCGCCCTTGCCGTCATGTGTATCATCGCCCTTGTCGTCATCTGTATCATCGCCCTTGTCGTCATCTGTATCATCGCCCTTGTCGTCATCTGTATCATCGCCCTTGTCGTCATGTGTATCATCGCCCTTGTCGTCATCTGTATCATCGCCCTTGCCGTCATGTGTATCATCGCCCTTGTCGTCATCTGTATCATCGCCCTTGTCGTCATCTGTATCATCGCCCATGTCGTCATCTGTATCATCGCCCATGTCGTCATCTGTATCATCGCCCTTGTCGTCATCTGTATCATCGCCCTCATTGCAGCCCCGTGGTGCTGCGTTGGTGGCAGCCAGGTGGCATGGCCTACAGCTTCGCCCTTGATGACGTGTACATTGGGCCCGCGTGTCCCCAACACTGCCACAAACAGGGCTTGTGTCGCCAGGGGGTCTGCCAATGCCTGCAGGGCGATCCGGGTAGGTCGACTGCCCTAGCATGGATGTGTCATGCTATGAATGTTTTATATGATGCCTTATCACCCAAACCGGAGGCTCTAACAGCTATTCAATTTACCCCCTGATGACTGAGCCACAAGCAGTATTTTACGGAAATGATTTGGAATCTTCCTTGTAAACGTTGTGATTCTCTTTTGCCTGGGGGCCTGTGGCGCTCCCTTTCTAGATCGAGGATTATGTTGTTTCAACATGTCATAGTAAGTACTGCAGTTCTGGAAGAAGAGAAATATAGGTGACAATTTTTGGATTCGATTTCGCCTGCATTGAGCTTGAATTCCAATTCTATATCATCTATGGCCGAATTGAATTCGGTATTGAAATGATAACAAGAGAAGATTAATGATCGGTGTTCAGTTTGAACACCCGTGAATGGGTCAAAAGACGCATTATAAAAACAAACACGATAACTCATACTTGTACAGAGGACGTCTGCAGTCCAGGGGAGGCGGGCCCGACAGGAATGCTGGACAGGTTCGACAACCGCAACCAGCCTGACTCGCACTGGGACCGGGTCCTCGGCGGCCATCTTGGACGTGGGTGTGGCACTGTGGACAGCGGCAACTCCCTGTACTTCGGGGATGAGGGTCCCAGGCAGGCCCTTACCCAGCCCCTGGATACCACTAGTCTCAGGTAGTGTGTGTGTGTGTGTGTGTGTGTGTGTGTGTTTGTGTGCGTGTGTGTGTGAATGTATGTATTGGCTCTATTTTAGCCAATATCTCACGCCCATGGGCATGCTCGAGGCACACGACACAATCAAATGTTTAATAGATGGGTCCTTAGGCCGGATTTAAATGTCTGAAGCTACGATGAATGTGTGTGTGTGCGTGCGTGTGTGTGTGTGTGTGCGTGCGTGCGTACGTGTGTGTGTGTCTGTGTGCGTGTGCGTCTGTGTGTGTGTGTACGTGTGTGTGTGTGTGTGTGCGCGCGTACGTGTCTGTCTGTGTGTATGCATGTGTGTGCGTGCGTGTGTGCGTGCATGTGTGTGTGTTTATGCGTGTTTGTGTGTGTTTGTGTGTATGTATGTGTTTAGATGTTTATGTGTGTTAGCATATGTACGTGTGTGTGTGTGTGTGTGAGTGTGTGAGAGAGTGTGGGTGCGTGTGCGTGCGTGTGTGCATGCGGGCGTGCATGCGTGCGTGCATGTGTGTGTGTATGTGTGTGGGTGTATGTGTGTGTGTGTGTGTGTGTGTGTGTGTGTGTGTGTGCATTTAGGGATTGATTTATATTTACGCGAGTGTATTTATGCAATAGTTTTTTATATTCTTTTCTTAACATTCTATTTCATAATTTGAATAAGTTTTGCAAACAGATCTTTAACACAATTATGGTTTGACTGTTGATAATGTTCATGCAGTATCTCATACAAGCACAAAAAGATCAAGTACTACATACATGTATGTAAAGCTTCAAGACTATATGTTTTGAAGAGTTTGTAATGTCGTCATATCAACATGTTGCTATGCAGTGGGGAAAATTGAACTCAAAACTCTTTCCGCAAAATAATGCTCCTCAAATACTGTGTCACGAAGAGAAGAAACTTGTCATAAAATCTGAGTTACTCTTTCATGCACTTTTCCATGTTCTCCGTTCAGGCTGCTGCAGTTCGTAGTGAAGATCGGCGACGACCTGAGCTCCGATCGATGCCGCCAGCCCGAGGATCGAACCGAAGGCGTCATCTTGGACTACTCCACTGACCATGGTGTCACGTGGTCTCTGCTGCGCCTGCTGGAGCCGGCACTGTATGGCAGCAGCACACAGACTGTCCGCGTCCAGCTTCCTCCCGCCACCAAGACCAACGCCACCATCTTCCGCTGGTGGCAGCCGCTTGGACTCGGAGGTAAGGTCACATGACTGTCATGGCGTCATGACGTCATCGCTGACGTCAGTGAAATGTTTGAGACGTGGTGCGTGCTAGTGGGGGTGACTTTCTCAACCGTGGTTCATTTGAGATCTTCTGTGGTGCTTGATTTTTCAGTTTGAAGGTCGAAACATTTAAACTGGTACTGCAGTTTATTACAAGCAATTGCCCGAAACGGCAAGAGCAATTTTTAAAAGGTCAAATTTCGCTGTTTGGCTGCATTGTGGTTAAAACATGACTCTTCATTCCAACAGCCTGCGACAATAGTGTTGTTCTAGCAAAAGAGACCGAACAACTATTTAATACCACGACGTTCAGATGATCAATGTAAACTTGGCAGCATGCTGCAATTCTGTTTTGTTTATTTGTTCTAAATGAAGGGTGCATAGCTTGTTCTATCTATACTGGTCATGCAGTGCTGTATATATGTCACGACTACACACATGGTGCGTGCAATGCAGGCACGCCGAGGGCGGGCTGGGCCTTGGACAGCGTCATGGTGGGCGTCAACGACTCCAGCAGTCCTGGCTTCAACGACGACTTCAGCGGCATGATGGCCAACCCTCGCCATTGGTTCATGGCTGACAGTGCCGTGTCTCGAGCTGTCTGTTCCTCATCGGGCAACGCGCTGGAGTTCTCTGCCAACACAGGTAGGCTCCAGTGTGCTGCCTCTGTGAATGACAGTGTGTTCTCAGCCAACACAGGTCCCAGTGTGCTGCTCCTGTGAATGACATTGTATTCGCAGCCAACACAGGTCCCAGTGTGCTACTCCTGTGAATGACATTGTATTCGCAGCCAACACAGGTCCCAGTGTGCTGCCTCTGTGAATGACAGTGTGTTCTCAGCCAACACAGCTCCCAGTGTGCTGCTCCTGTGAATGACAGTGTAGACTCAGCCAACACAGCTCCCAGTGTGCTACTCCTGTGAATGACAGTGTGTTCTCAGCCAACACAGCTCCCAGTGTGCTGCTCCTGTGAATGACAATGTGTTCTCAGCCAACACAGGTCCCAGTGTGCTACTCCTGTGAATGACATTGTATTCGCAGCCAACACAGGTCCCAGTGTGCTGCTCCTGTGAATGACAGTGTAGACTCAGCCAACACAGGTCCCAGTGTGCTACTCCTGTGAATGACAGTGTGTTCTCAGCCAACACAGGTCCCAGTGTGCTGCTCCTGTGAATGACAATGTGTTATCAGCCAACACAGGTCCCAGTGTGCTACTCCTGTGAATGACATTGTATTCGCAGCCAACACAGGTCCCAGTGTGCTGCTCCTGTGAATGACAGTGTGTTCTCTGCCAACACAGCTCCCAGTGTGCTGCTCCTGTGAATGACAGTGTAGACTCAGCCAACACAGGTCCCAGTGTGCTACTCCTGTGAATGACATTGTATCCTCAGCCAACACAGGTCCCAGTGTGCTGCTCCTGTGAATGACAGTGTATTCGCAGCCAACACAGGTCCCAGTGTGCTACTCCTGTGAATGACATTGTATCCTCAGCCAACACAGGTCCCAGTGTGCTACTCCTGTGAATGACATTGTATTCGCAGCCAACACAGATAACTCCCATTGTGCTGCTTATGTGAATGACAGTGTATTACATTACCTGTCATTTATTGACTGCAATATTTGAAGAGGCTCACACATAA
>JAWQFJ010031173.1:22500-27500 GCA_034096865.1 Theodoxus fluviatilis
AAGTGAGGTGTGCGTAAGTATGGTGTGTGTAAGTGAGGTGTGTGTAAATATGGTGTGTGTAAGTGAAGTGTGTGTAAGTATGGTGTGTGTAAGTGAGGTGTGTGTAAGTATGGTGTGTGTGAGGTGTGTGTAAGTGAAGTGTGTGTAAGTGAGGTATGTGTAAGTGTGGTGTGTGTAAGTATGGTGTGTGTAAGTGAGGTGTGTGTAAGTGTGGTGTGTGTATGTATGGTGTGCATAAGTATAGTGTGCCTACGTGTGGTGTACGTAAGTGTGGTGTGCGTAAGTGAGGTGTGCGTAAGTGTGATGTGCGTAAGTGTTTGTGCATAAGTTTAGTGTGCCTACGTGTGGTGTACGTAAGTGTGGTGTGTGTAAGTGAGGTGTGTGTAAGTGTGGTGTGTGTATGTATGGTGTGCATAAGTATAGTGTGCCTACGTGTGGTGTACGTAAGTGTGGTGTGCGTAAGTGAGGTGTGCGTAAGTGTGATGTGCGTAAGTGTGGTGTGCGTAAGTACGGTGTGCGTAAGTGTGGTGTGTGTAAGTGTGGTGTGTGTAAGTGTGGTGTGTGTAATTGTGGAATGTGTAAGTATGGTATGCGTAAGTGTGGTGTGTGTAAATGTGGTGTGTGTGAGTGTGGTGTGCGTACGTGTGGTGTGTGTAAGTATGGTGTGTGTAAGTATGGTGTGCGTAAGTGTGGTGTGTGTAAGTGGGGTGTTTGTAAGTGTGGTGTGTGTACGTGTGGTGTGTGTAAATATGGTGTGTGTTTGGTGTGTGTATGTATAGAGGGTGTAAGTGGTGTGTGTAAGTGTGGTATGTCTAAGTGTGGTGTGTGTAAGTATGGTGTGCGTAAGTGTGGTGTTTGTAAGTGAGGTGTGTGTACGTGTGGTGTGTGTAAATATGGTGGATGTTTGGTGTGTGTAAGTATGGGGTGTGTAAGTGTGGTGTGTGTAAGTGTGGTGTGTGTAAGTGTGGTGTGTGTAAGTGTGGTGTGTGTAAGTATGTGATACATGAGCAGTGTAGTGAATGTAAGTACAGGGCATGTGTAGTCTTGTGTGAGTAAGTTTAGTGTGCGTTTTTTATGCAGGTGTCTGTGCAGGGTAGTGTGAGTTAATGCAGTGTGTGTTATTACAGTGTGTTTAAGTATGCAAATGTCAATTTACAGCGTAGACTGTGTAAGTATAATGCGTATGTGTGTGTGTTTGTTTATGTGTGTGTGTATGTGTGTGTTTGTGTGTGTGTGTGTGTGTGTGTGTGTGTGTGTGTGTGTACATGTGCAGTGTAGCTTGAATGATTTTACTGCATATGTGTGTGTGTGTGTGTGTATGTGGTGTGTGTAGTGTAAGTATTGTGCGTAGAAGTGTGTGCATATCAGGGCAAGGTGAAGGTATTGGTCATGACCTTCAGGGTGACATTTAATATCTGAACTCAAACTGCTTTAGATTTTGGATTTCAGAGAGCACATGCAAAGATGCTTACATTAGTTTCCAAATGATTGTTGGATGTATTGCAATACTTGGACCAATGGTAGGCCATGCCGAGTACGGCTGCACCATATTTTCAATATTTCCTTGCTAAGACATGTCTCCCTTTCTGCCCAGATGCGACCCAGGCTACGGAGGTCCCCACTGTGTGCCAACGGAGCCCCTTCCCATGATGCTGCGCGACGACTTCAACGGCGATGACCCTGACCCCGCACTATGGACGGAGGTGTACGGTGGTGACGTCACAGGGATTTGCGGCACTGTTGTCAGTGGCAATTCGCTGACCTTCCACAAGGTCAGACATGTTGTAAACAGGGGGTCGGGGGTGGAATGTATTTTGCATATTCTCTCCGAGCATTAAGAAAAACGTTTACGTGTTCATAAAATGAGGAGGATGAGGAGGAGGAGGATGAGGAGGAGGAGGAGGAGGAGGAGGAGGAGGAGGAGGAGGAGGAGGAGGAGGAGGAGGAGGAGGAGGAGGAGGAGGAGGAGGAGGAGAGAAAGAAAAAAAAGAGAAAGAAAAAAGAGAAAGAAAGACAAAAAGAATGAATGAATGAAAGAAAAGCGTTGATATAGTAATTGTCAGTCGTCAATGCACTCGCAAAGTTAGCTGAGTGAAAAGAAATAGGAAAAAGCACCAGCTGGAGTTTGCAGTCTGATTTCTTGAGTGTATATCCAAATCAATATTCTCAGGAACATGATGTCGTCTGTTCATAACGTAAGATTAATTTCTCCACCAGAGAGGCAGAGGGAATTGTGTACCACGGCCAGCAGCTAAGCGCTCTGCGTTGCCTTGCTGCACAGAATTTACTAGAAAATACACCTTTGGTCCTTTTTTGGATAGCCTAATTGTAGGGGTAGGGGTTAGAGGGGGAAGCAATAATTTTTGTTATTGTAGGGCTCCCAATTTGGCGTCACTTCTTATACTGACATTCAAATGCCTACAAGTCCATGGCCGATGATTCAGACGTGGGATTGAAATGAAACTTTTCTCTCCACGGAACAGATGCAAAAACGTAGTGTTTCTGTTCCTAAATCATCGTGAACTGTAACACCAATTCTTTAAATCAACATTAATGAACGAAATTACAGGGTTGATAGTTGATTGATAGTGCTGTTTTTCTGTCTATGACTACATCTACATCTTTATTTCTTTTTCTCAGACAAATAATTTTTCATTCGGGCAAGTGCCGCTGAGCAACTGTCATTTTGTTTAAAATATTTTGCATGTCAGGTGAGAGCTTGGAAAGCTGCCATCCAGTCAGAGTCGTTCACCTCAAGGCTCCTCTGTTGTTACGTTGCAGGGCGACCTGCGCGTGGCGATGACACGTGACCTGGACACGAGCATGCTGACTGGGGCTGAGTTCTACTTCCGGTATGGCTGTGGAGAGGAGGACGAGGTCGAGTGGCCTCGGTCTCACAGCGTGCTCTTCCAGTACTCCAACAATGGCGGCATCTCCTGGAGTCTTGTCCACGAAATCCACTTCCATGACCACTCCCAGCCAAAGTACATTATCTCTCTCTCTCTCTCTCTCTCTCTCTCTCTCTCTCCCTCTCTGTCTTTTTATCTCTCTCTCTCTCTCTCTCAGTCGGTCTGTCTGACGGTGTAAGGACATTTGGAATATAGAACATGAATTATATGCATCGATGCTGTATTTTTGCACATATTCTAAGACGTAAATGACCGTTTGAGGTGTTCATCTGTAAATTGACATGGACATGATACAGTAATGTTGTCGTCGATTTGTTTTCATGAAACTTTTTGACATTGTTGTTTACAAAAAGGAAAAAATCATAAAGAAGGAGTACAGTGGACATTATTTATTACTGAACACATTCTCCTTTAGAAATCGCGTTAATTCATTAAACACATTTATTTGCAGGTTTTTCTCGGTCCCACTCCCGATGAATGCTCGAACCAATGCTACGAGGTTTCGATTCTGGCAGCCGCAGAATGATGGTATGCTGTTACTAGGGCGCTCACAAAATCGGCCTTATTTTTTGGTCTGCTACTATTGATGAAAATTTGTGTAAATGCATGTAGAAGTAGTTGGGATATTCTAGTAAATACAGAAAAAGTACACGTGTGGCTTTGGAACTAATAATTGTTGATATCAGTCTGATTGCACAAATTTCTAAATCATCACTGTAGATAAGTTGCTGACTCCTATTTGTCAGGTAAAAGACAGACATCATTGTGTGCCGCATGGTCACTGATTATGACCATTGGTAGATGTAAAGGTGGTTGTATTTCTATTGCAACTTTTCACGCGTGTAGTAGTGTTCAAACATCACACTTTAATCCCTTATAATCTTACTATCATTACCATTCCCACACCCTCTCATCTTCCTGGAAAGCGTACAGCACAGCTGGGCTGCGGATAGCGCACCGAAGTTTCCTTCAACAACTCCCCATCTCAACACTCGCATGAACCAGTAGTGGGCTGCACATGAACCTACTATTTAGTTTGTAACTACGTCGAAGTTGTCTACTTCGTTGTTCACAACTTTGAGTTGTTCCCAACTACGACAGTAAGGTCTGCATGAGACGCTACTTGGTCGCCACAACGAAGTAATGACCCAGATTATTATCTTGGGATATCCCATCTAATGCGCATTCCTAGAGGTCACGACAAGAGGTGAACTAGCAAACTCCTTGCACAATTCAATGGCCGACGTGTTGCCAGTTCGCACAGAAAACGCTCTATTTCGGGATACTAGCAACCCATCCAAAGAAAATGTAAGCCATGCACAAGCATTAATTTATCAAAGCTGTATGTTGGATGCATCAATAGGTCGTGAAAGCTGTTAGATTTTACAAATCTAATGCAGGTCGACGCATCCACGCTGAAGCATTGGCAACGGGTAACTCATGCTTCAGCGTGGATGCGTCGACCTGCATTAGATTTGTAAAATCTAACAGCTTTCACGACCTATTGATGCATTCAACATACAACTTTGATAAATTAATGCTGTGCATGGCTTTCATTTTCTTTGGATGGGTTGCTAGTATCCCGAAATAGAGCGTTTTCTGTGCGAACCGGCAACACGTCGGCCATTGAAATTTGCAAATAGTTGGCTACTTAGCCGTGTAGTGCTGACACAGACCACCACTAAATTTTGGGTTGTTTAGTGGCCAACGTAGGAGGTATCTACGCGCAGTCAGCTTTCATGCAGACCTTACTTCGCAATTTAGTGGCAAACTTCCGATTTAGTTGCCTACTACCGTGTAGTAGGTTCATATACAGCCCACTACAGGGCCGGAATTGGCGGAAGCCATCCCAACGCAGCATACGCAATCATCTCGCCGTACCTGAGGCGTGTTTCGTTTCAAAAGGTGTAAAACATTTCAGAGACGAAAATTTACAACGAGCGCCCGCTTGGTCATGTTCATGTAGGAGTAAAAGCTTTGGTCTTCGCGAACGCTCGTCGTGAGCGCTCATATCTGACCATGTTAAAACACCTATGGAAACAAAACGTGCCTCTGGTACCGCGACGATCGCATGTGATGCGTTAGGAGTGC
>JAWQFJ010031173.1:32500-46103 GCA_034096865.1 Theodoxus fluviatilis
GACATTTGGCTGGCCTGGGGAGGAGGGGAGGCAACTCTGCAGTGTGGTCCCGTCTTCCACGACCACTCCCTTCTGTATGACAACCCCGGGGAGAGACAACTCGTGATGACAGACCTCGATCTCTCTAGCGCCAGGTCAGACACCATTCCCTTCTTTTGCATACTAGACGTCGATTGGCAATCAGTCTTTCAAAGTTTCTTCTGCGGTGCTTCAATAAGTGCTTGTTGTACTTTACCTTCCTTTGAATAATGCAAAGGCTTTAAATGTGTTTGCATCCTAACAAATTCAAGTACTTGGGATATTGACACTGGATCAGGAGTGAGTTTGGGTAAAGACCGCTTGCTGAGAAACAAATGGATGCAAAACACAAGAAATTCATACGTATTCTGTTGCTGTTTCCTTCTTTCTCAGTTGCATCTCTACTTGTAATTTTCGCTGAGAACTGGCTCACGTTACAGTCGTCTACAGCAGTGCGACTTTCAAAACCAAATGATATTGGTTCTTCATCCTTGCTTTGCAGACATGATTAGTATATGACGAATTCATTATGACAATTCATCATGACGGATTCATCATGTTAATGACCGTGATAAGCAACCTTGATCCCCATGAACGATTTCATTCCGAGCTAAAGGAATTATGCAGAGGCCCTTTAACTTTCACCCGCCATCTTACTGAGCGTCATTCCCTCTTGGTTCTTCTCCCGCCACAGCATGGCGCAGTTCTACCTCAAGCTGGGCTGTGGGAGGACCGTGGACGACTCCGCATCTCCAGTGCTGCTGCAGTACTCCACTGACGGTGGAGTGCACTGGAACAGTCTGGAGCAGTTCCACTACGATGCGGCCTTCACCACGCCCGCCTACGTGGCGCTCCACCTGCCGGCACCCGCACGCACCAACTCCACCAGACTGCGCTGGTGGCAGCCCTCCTCCAACGGCCAGTTTCCTGAGGCCTGGGCCATAGATCAGGTAAGGTCATCGTCATCGTCATCGTCATCGTCGTCATCATCATCATCATCATCATCATTATCATCATCATCATCATCATCATCATCATCATCATCATCATCATCATCATCATCATCATCCCCACCACCACCGCCACCACCACCACCGTCGTCGTCGTCGACGTCGTCACCATCATCATTGTCGTCCTCGTCGTCTTCGTCATTGTTCACATCCTCGTCAGCATCATCGTCGTCATCTTTCACATCGTCGTCGCCGTCTTTGTCGCCGCCGCTGCCGCCGCCACCGTCGTCATCATTGTCATCATCATCGTCATCGTCGTCGTCATCATTATCATCACCACCACCCGCCACCGCCACTTTCACCGCCGCCGCCACCACCACCACCATCACAACAACAAAAACTTCTTCAACAACAATAATCATCTCTGTAAAAGTACTCCTTTTGTTAGTCATTTACTATAATGTTAGCAAAGCACCGCATCATCGTAGTCAAGGCCTCCTTGACTACAATTGAATGAGACAAAGGTCAATGTGAAAACTGACCCCTTGCCTGTGCATACTAAAATGGTCTGTGTGCCTGCTACAGGTGTACGTGGGAGGGGACGTGGGAGGGGAGGAACTGCTACAGGACGAGCCCTCACAGCCTAGGGACTCTGTCTGGCTGATGACACCAGGTGCCGCCACCGAGAAAGCGTGTGGCTCGCAGGGACAGGTGCTCCACTTTGCTGGTAAGCTCTCTCCCACTGCACTGATCTGCACGGAGCTAAATATGTTCAGCTGGTATTACCGGAGCTGAGTTGAATGGTACTGAGCTGTACGTTATGTGCTGTGCTGTGTTGTGTGTGTTGTGTGGTGCTAGGGTGCGTCGTATCGTGGGGTACGTGTCCTCTGCTGTTCTGTATTGTAGGCTTCTGTTTTGTAACCAGCTGCACCAGATATTGCTATACTGTGCTGGGATGTTATCTGCTTTACACTTCTGCAGTACTCTATGGTGTGCTGTGCTGTTCTGTACTCCACTGAACTTTGGACTGTTACAATAAATGGAAATGATAAAAGCAAAAGTAGCTTTGTCTTAAAACAATTTTTAGATTGCTTTGTCTAAATATTTGGTAAAATCTTCCTAGGCTTTTCAGCATGTTATTTTCCAGTGATCTAATGCCTTGTGCTTTGAAATGGAGTAGAAAGGAACATAATTTACTCAACATTCACAATGAGAAACACTTATCCTGTAGTTTCTGTCAGAAGACGTGGTGATGTGTATGAAATCTTCAATACCAGAATGAATAGTTCTATCTCTGTGCACTTCAATCACGTGTTTACCAAGAATTATGCAATGTCTGAAAATAAAACCTGCACCTTCCTTGCAGCACCCGAGTGATAAAAGATCTTATGAGCACATCCCCCCTCCTATTTGACCTTTTCTATGCTAATAGTGTCGAGCCAATCAGTGTCAAAGCTTTCCACTGCAATGGACAGGTGAGGGACAGAAGCGCTATGCTGTCACTGCGGACGCGGACGTGAGAGAGAACACCTTCCTGCAGTTCTTCGTTGCAGTCGGATGCGGGGACAAGGACGGATGCTACAGTGAGTTTGGGTGTCTGGCTTTGTGCACAGGTTGTAGAAGCATAAAGCTTTTTCTGCTAGCTGTAGCCTCTTGCATTGTCTTGAACGGAAATCTAGCTGACGTATTCGTTGTATTTCATAACTGTATGTCAGTCAGCACGTTATGAATGTCACAGATACGGCTTATGGATTGATCCTAGCTTGAATATATGGGCACATTTTGTGAGAACTGTCATCAACAGGCGTTGAAGAAATAAACAGCTTTCATATATTTTTTTAATGTAGGTATTCCTCTGATGATGCAATCATCGCAACATGATACTACGTATACCGAATCGTGTACTTACACAGTTCCATAAAACAGACATAGGACGCCTCCTCAAAGAATCTACGAACATGAACTAACCCATTTCTGACGAAGGTTGCCAAAACGACGCAGCACATGCTGCTTGAGAGAACAACAAAAACTTTGTTGACAAGAATTCTAAGATAACTTTCAGAATATCCGGAGATGTGTCAAAACCCGGATCGGTTGGCTGTAAGGAAAGTGGGAGCCTACAAGGAATTTCGTCCTCTGCCGATGGTGAAAACAGAGCTGCGAAGAAAAATTTACTCGTCTGTTATCAGAACGGGGTTACTGTTACGCTACTCACGTGATTCCTGGGTTTTTTATGTAGTAGAAAGAGCGATAAAGTCACTCAGGAAGCAATGTTCTGGTGCAACATGTTTTTCTTACTGCCTCGAAGGCGTGCGTGTCGAGTACTCCCTGGACATGGGGAAGAGCTGGTCACTGCTGCTGCCTGCCTGCCTGCCCTCCCAGCTGGACTGCGCCTCTTTCCACCCGCCCTCCCTGCTGCACTCGGACACCCAGGGCAACTGGACCCGCGTCTCGCTGCCCCTGCCCTACTACGCCAGGTGAGAAGAAAGACAAAGAGAGTTGAATACACACCTTTACTTGCTGCTGTTGACGTTTCCAAAGCAGAAAGACGATGGCCGTTTCGAGTCGTGGACCCTTCGTCAGGTAATGACAGTTAATAGTTGATTAACATTAATAATGATGATGATGATGATGATGATGATGATGGTGAAAACAACAACAGTGATAATAATGTTAGAATCCTTGTTCAAATACACGAGAATTCTTTGTGGGGATTTTCACCCCCGTTCATCACTGCGCAGCGCCCAGGACCCGGTTTTACTCCTGGGTAGGAGAAGCAATGCGGGTTAAGCACCTTGCCTAAAGATGCAACGCTGGGATCCGAGCAGAATTGAACACTGCACCAGCTAGCCGTACGGCGAGCGTCTTAACCACTATTCTACTTGAAACTCACAAGACTCGATCATTCTTAGGCGTGTGCACCATTGCATTGTCTTTTTTATGAGTTTGTCTAAGTAGGGCAAATGTTCTTTATTGTGCAATAGCATACTATGACTATGAATACCCGAAGAAAGTTTGTGACACGAAACGTCGCCCTACATATCTTCATTTGAAACGTCAACTATACAAATCATATTTCCTTTTCAATTCCTTGTTTTTGTTTGCTTCGACATTCCTGCGGTTATGTGACCTACAGCCAGGTGAAAAGGTTACAAAGGAGTGCAGTGTGGACAGCCGTGTGCAGTGCTGTTGCCCAAGTATGGCCCACCCACTCCAGGAAGTCAAGACGGAGACACGTGACGGCGGGAGCTCCAATGAAAAAAGTCGA
The DNA here is from genome assembly GCA_034096865.1 of Theodoxus fluviatilis. NCBI lineage: Eukaryota > Metazoa > Mollusca > Gastropoda > Cycloneritida > Neritidae > Theodoxus > Theodoxus fluviatilis. Next base: position 36,737 of record JAWQFJ010031173.1, read on the forward strand.
CTGTCTCGCTCTTTGGGGAGTTTCTTATCTTCTATAGTATTGACAAAATCGCACAATCTTATTGGCAGTCATCCACTGTGTGGTTCGCTTCTGTGTCAGGTAAGTAAGGTTGGGAGTGGGGGATATACACAGTCGGTGCACTCGAGCGTTAATTTGATCGGCACGCAACGGTGTTCAATGGAAAGTTCTCTTTTATGCCAGGAAAAAAGCCATGCCTGCGTAAGTATTGGAGACGCGATTCAATATGAACGGACGACTTCCTTTCAGCACTATCTACCTACTTGGAACCTTGATTCAATGTGAACGGACGACTTCATTTCAGCACTGTCTACCTACTTGGAACCTTGATTGAATGTGAACGGGCGACTTCATTTCAGCACTGCTACCTACTTGGAACCTTGATTGAATGTGAACGGACGACTTCATTTCAGCACTGTCTACCTACTTGGAACCTTGATTGAATGTGAACGGACGACTTCATTTCAGCAATGTCTACATACTTGGAACCTTGATTCAATGTGAACGGACGACTTCATTTCAGCACTGTCTACCTACTTGGAACCTTGATTGAATGTGAATGGACGACTTCATTTCAGCACTGTCTACCTATTTGGAACCTTGATTGAATGTGAACGGACGACTTCATTTCAGCACTGTCTACCTACTTGGAACCTTGATTGAATGTGAACGGACGACTTCATTTCAGCACTGTCTACCTACTTGGAACCTTGATTCATTGTGAACGGACGACTTTATTTCAGCACTGTTTACCTGCTTGGAACCTTGATTCATTGTGAACGGACGACTTCATTTCAGCACTGTCTACCTACTTGGAACCTTGATTCATTGTGAACGGACGACTTCATTTCAGCAATGTCTACATACTTGGAACCTTGATTGAATGTGAACGGACGACTTCATTTCAGCACTGTCTACCTACTTGGAACGTTGATTGAATGTGAACGGACGACTTCATTTCAGCACACTCTACCTGCTTGAAACCTTGATTCAATGTGACCCTATTATGCCGAGTCAAAGAGACATGTTGCTAAGGAAATACTGTTTTACCTTAATCTTAACAGGCTGGCTACTTTCTCCAATAGCTGGATTACTGGTTCATCAAGCGTGGTATAGAGAAGAGTATCAAGGTTGTGAAGGTGTTTAGGAAACTTCATTGACAGGTTTTACCCAGTTGGTTTGAATGTTTGGGGTGTCTTTCGTGCCTGCCTTGTCATGCACCTGTGATCAAAATCCCTTGTTTAAACCGTTCATTACCATTAAGGTTTGAGACCATGTGTTACAGAAAGATAATCACGGAGCTACTCTCAATAGACAACATTTAGTGAAAGTGATGTTGAACTAAAAATGTTTACCGTTGCTAACAGGTATTATATAACAAAAAGAAAAATCGAGGTAAGAAAGAAAATCCGCATTTTTTGAATGAATATAGTCATGTTTCTAAAGCAAACTAAACTGTGATATCAAATGCTAGCCATTGCCTACCGTTTGACAAAGGACAAGAATTCCGAAAGACCTTTAACCTGAATGGCTGCATGCGAAGCCCACCTCAAAACAATTTATATCAGGTAGTTGTCAGTGTTTTTAAATCGTCTCCCTATACAATGTTTTGTATGTTTTCTTTATTCCGTTATTTGGACCGTCTCATTGTCCTGTCATTTGCCCCGCTCTTTGGCAACAGATCCGAGGCGACGAGGTTCCGCTGGTTCCAGCCGCCTGGCTTTAGCACCGACCAGTCCTGGGCTCTGTCCCACCTGTACCTGGGCAACCAGTGTCCAGACATGTGCTCTGGCCATGGTACCTGTCGGTCTGGTAACTGCAAGTGAGTTCCTCGATGCCAACCATTGTGTTTTTCTTTGCAACATCCTCCCTATTGGAGTAAGAAGTTGCATTTGTTGAGATTTATGGGCCATGTTTAGTAGTTAAGGTACACTGGTGTATCATGATTCCATTGAATGTCCCGTACTTCTCCTCTAGACTAATTGTGACTAATGGTGGCTGAGATTTCGCCTTATGTTGATCAAGTGCGGCCCGTTGTGAGATACAACTCTTTGATATTGAGATTTCGAGTTTACAGATTTGCCAGATGAGTAAACTTAAAGATATTGAGGGACGTTTGCTAATTGCTCTTCCTCTTACGATCTCTCGCAGCCACATTGAGCAACAGCCATGGATTAACAACAGTTTGTGGGTTGGTTTCTTTCCAGATAACTTTCAATGAAGTGCAAGTGTGTCATTTCCAGGGGTGCTTTTTCTTTTGGCAGCTGCGATGACGGGTGGGCGGGGCATAACTGCGGCACACCCACAACAACACTACCACGCATGCTCAGTGACGACTTTGCACCGGGGGGCGTTGACGGGGAGGCGTGGCTCACACTGGAGGGCGGGTCCCCTCAAAAGCCCTGTCGTGTCATGGCAGCGGGACACGCCCTGCACTTTACTGGGGTAAGCCTGGAGGAGTACAACTTCGGCAGTACGCTGTTACAGGTAGTCATTGGCATGTCATGTAAGCAGAAGTCAATAGTTTGTTCTTTCATGAAAAGAGCAAACACTCAAGAGTTTTCAATCTGCAGAGAGAAGTTGATTAACGAAGCATTTCGACTCTTGCTACAAACCTCCTTCGGTCAATGACAATGCTGATTTTTAAAAAACCCGCTTCACTCAGCTTCACAGGCTGATAGCTTGGTTTTGTACTTGTCGAAAGCAATACCTTCACAGTACAATACCCCGACCTTGCTGAGCAACTGATTTTTCCTTTGACCCTCCAATGCGCGGATAAAACACGTCTGCGTGTAGTGAAATTTTCCATACAAACTAATTTTGGAATATTTCGGTGAATGCATAAACTCACCTGTGCATATCAGATTATCATCACTTCTCTTCCCAGGGTTGCAACCGGGTTCTGACTTCGCGTGACCTTGACCTCAGCACAGCTCAGCACGTGCAGTTCGTCTTCATGTACGGCTGCAACGCTGCCCCGGTATCACGTGATCAGGGCGTGCTGCTGGACTACTCCAGCGACGGTGGCATCCACTGGCAGCCTCTGTCGGAGCTCCATTACAACCTCTTCAAGCAGCCCTCGTGAGTCTTCTTCTTTCAGCTGCAGCGTGGTCGCCAGTGGTCTATACCTCCGCCAAGGAGGTAATGTTTTTCAGTTGATTAGTTACTTTGTTAGTTCGTTGTTTGGCAAAGTAACTCCAGAAGTTCAATACTGATTCTGATGAAATTTAGTGCAAGGGCCAAATTGCATCCAAGCAACAAACTCTTAAATTTTGTAGTTTTTCTGTTGTCTCGTTTTAGAATTACAACCTTAAACAAAAATTGTATTGCCGAGGCTGTAGACCCGTGTAGTGAGGCTGGCGTGGGCAGCACGATGGTCTATTTTTAGCATCCCCCTAGCCACGCACGAGATCACCCCTGCGTTCCGCTGCACTCTGCTTCATCTCTGCTACGATGTAGCACTAGCAGCCTCAAGAGTTTTGATTGGTTGGTTTTATTTAATAACATTAAAAGGACATTATCATCAAAAGTATTGGGTTTTGGAGGCCCTCTTTGAATACACGAATCCCCTAAATTATTTAACACACAAATGTATCCCTCTTAATCGAAGAAACGACTTAATAAAAGCATTCGGGTCGAAAAACATTCATACACAATCTTTGGTGACGTTTCACCCAGTGGCAGAGGTCAACTTCCTGTCAAGGTCGCGCAGCAGCTAGAGCATCTCAGAAGGCGCTCTAACTGCTTCACACTAGAGTGCGCCACTTGCTGTGCCTAGCAACGATGAAACTGCAGAACCCGTAGCCGCATTTGATTGGCTCATACTAAACAGAACTAATTGGAAGTCACTCCATGGACTTGCACAGTAAACATGCTTCAAACCATGCAGTTTACATACCATGGAAGTGGCAAACGTGCCGATTGCTTTCAAATTTGGAAGAAATGAATGTGTTCGTGCTCTCGTCACCGTGGCAGAGTGGATTGTATGTCTTGGTTTGATGTCTGTAGTAAACGTCGGCATTTATACCCATGACTGCAAGGAAGTAGCAGACGACACACATTTTGGGATTTCCTTGACCTTCCTTTATGACTGGTGATGGTTATCTCCCTTTTGTTATTAATGGGTTTTCGACCCTAATGCTTTTATAAAATTGTCTATTCGATCAAGAGGGATATAATTGAATGTGAAATCATTTAGGGGATTCATGTATCCAAAGAGGGCCTCCAAAACCCTCTACTTTTAATGGTAACGTGCTTTTTAAGTAATTAAAGAAACCGACCAATCTAAACTCCTGAGCCTGCTACTTCGTAGCAGAGATGAAGCAGAGTGCAACGGAACGCAGGGCACGACTGCAGTGCAAAAGGGCGAATGAGGGGTTTGAATGTCGTCTGCTACGGCGATGTTCAGCTGTGATTGGCGGAGGTTTGTGATCTCTAAGCACTCTCTAGCTGATAATGTTTTGACATTTGTGTTGTATTAGAGATAATGAACAACTCTATGTGTGACACGGTGGTGATATACATGTAATATCCTCTGTGGGCGTCTAGCTCATTAATAATTAAAACTAAAGAGGATTATCTTTTTCGTTCCACAATATCTCCAAGTTCTCTTTACTATTGTCTGTTTTCGTTTTCAGTTGTTTGCCCATTTCCTGGAGCACTCAGCAAAATTTTTCTGCTTAGACTCTGTGATAAGAAGATAAATTTTACTATTGGTCATGCATCAGTTTCGATTTATGTTCTTGAATCGGTGTGTCATATGGATTCGTTGACTGGATTGGTAGGTGTTGATACTTTTTCCCACTGGACATCAGTATAACTGTAAATTGTTTGTTCCTTGACTGTGACTGATGTGAAGTTGTGCAAACACCTGTCCTTCGCAGAAGGATGTTCACCTCATCGTGGTGGCAGTACTATTAAACGCTTTTTTATACCACTGTTTGTGAAACTGTGGAATGGGTAGGAATCTATCATTTGTACGTCAAGTAGTCAATGATGTTTGAGAATAGATCACTTGGTACCAGGGTATTACAACCTACCACTGAGCTTTACCCATCAGCCCCCTGTTGCTAATGAAGCTATCCTCATCCTTACCTCTTCTCCCTTTCTCTATTTCCTTAGAACATATCGAAGAAAGAGAGCCGTAAGGTTTCGTATAGGTTGATAACAGCTCCTTATAGAGTTATGTCTGAGTCTCTCAATAGTTCACATGGGCAGTTTCAGGGTCACCAGACATAAATCTTTGCTGCTTTACCACTGCTAGAATGCACGACACTTCTAACTCATCAGCTGTTCCGCCAATCTTTCAGCTTCGTCACCATCAAGATCCCTGCAGAAGCCAAGCAGACGGGGGTTCGACTCCGCTGGTGGCAACCTTCTCACGGTGGTCCTCAGCTGGGCGACTGGCTCATCGACAGCCTTAGGGTCAACGGAGATGACGACAACCCACGCGCGTTGCGTAGCAACGTCAGCAATCCCCTTAGGGAGGGAGATTTTGTGTTCGCAGACAACGTGGCCCCAGGGGAGTACTGTGGGGGGAGGGACGTGGCTGTGGGCACCACCCAGGGTGGAGAGGCCTCGCAGGTGGCCACCCGGGAGCTGGCCTTGCAGGTGAGTAACCGGTTTAAAACAAAGGAGTCTTGTAGTACCATGCCATATTGTGATCAACAGGTGGTTTAGTCCGGTGAAGCTCGCTGCAAAGCTTTATATTTGCCCAGAACTTGGGCCTCTATGAATCTCTCTACCACGCATTCTCGTTTCTCTTTTCAAAACTTCATAAGACGTGTTTAACCAGTCAGTCAGTTACAAAGTGCTGAAGAAGCCGGATGAAAAATTTGCGAATGCTTCGCGCGTGTCCGTTATATGTCCTTGTTGAGTGCAATGTTGATATTTCTTCTTCATTATGTTTAACCGGTTTCCAAATAGCCGGTCGTGTTGTTTCTGTGTCGAAGACATTTCTAGAGAAAGACTGCACCCGACTGTTCAGTTTCAGGTTCCTCGTGCCGCTTTATATTTGTTAAGCTGCTTGCTGGTTTTAACCAGTTTTAGCTGTTCCGCCACTCCTTCAACTTCTTCATCAAGATCCTTGCTGAAGCCAACCGGTTGGGGGTTCGATTCTACCAGTTTTACTTCTCAGCTCTGACCTTCATTTACTGCTACCTTCTCATCCCCCACATACACCTCTTCTTCAGCCTGGCGACGTGCTGCAGTTCTTCCTGGCTGTTGGATGCGACAGTCCCAGCAACGCCAGCGTGCCTCCTGTTCACCTGCAGTTCTCTACAGACCACGGGGTCACGTGGAACCCAGTGACCTCCCTGTGTCTGACTTCTGACCCCGAGTGTTCCCAGGGCCCCACCATGCCCTCTGTCTTCTACCAGGCCTCACCCCCAGAATGGCATAGAGTGCAGATCCCCCTGCGTGGCTTGCCCGTGTCCAGGTGTGTGTGTGTGTGTGTGTGTGTGTGTGTGTGCGTGTGTGTGTCTGTGTGTGTGTGTGTGTGTGTGTGTGTGTGTGTGTGTGTGTGTGTGTGTGTGCGTGTGTGTGTGTGTGTGTGCGTGTGTGTGTGTGTGTGTGTGTGTTTGTGTGTGTGTTTGCGTGTGCTTCTGCGTGCCTGTGTGTGTATTTGTGTGTTTTCGTGTGTACCTGCGTATGTGTTTGTGTGTGTGCGTATTTGTTTGTATGTGTGTGTATGTATGTATGTTTGTATGTGCGCGCGCATGTGTGTTTGTGTGTGTGTGTGTTTGTGTGTGTGTGTGTATACCTGTATGTATGTTTTAGTCCTAACCTTATTTACTACTCATCATTGTGAATTATTCGTCCGGACGTGATTATTATTTTCCAAGAAATGGCTTGTTTATCAATAAACGAAAACGTTCCATTGTCACCATGTTCTCTGTTCTCAGTGGCACTCGCTTCCGGTGGGTTCAGCCCCCGGAAGGCGGGTCTGCGCCTGCGCACTGGGGCCTCCGTGACGTGTACATCGGGCCCCCGTGCCGGAACCATTGCGGTGGCCACGGCACCTGCGAGTTTCCCTACTGCGAATGTGACGAGAGCTACGCTGGCCCCGACTGCCATCCCATCCCCACATACCCTCGACCGGTAAAGAACGCTAGGGCCCGAATTACCTGCGACGATTTAACACGGTCCACTCTGACCTCTCCAGCGTACGTCATTGTGCCAGCCAATCGCAGTTCGCAGCAGCGGAGCAAGAGCTTCAGTAGTGATCTGTGATTGGGGGATATTTTCGTCGTGTAGACCGTCAGTGTGGAAAGTGTGAAATCGCCTCGTGTAATACAGCCTTTAGCGGCGAAAGCAACAATGAAAACGATACGGTGATGAAGTGACGTTGACCATAAGAGCAGCAGCAACAACCACCACCAATTTCAAAAACCATCACTACTAAAACAACCATTGCCAAAAGCCCCACTGCCGCTCCTGCTAAAACAACCACCACCACCACCACCACCACCACCACCACCACCACCACCACCACCACCACCACCACCATGTCACCACAATCCCTGCCACAAAAATTTCCACCACAAACCACCATCGATTTATAGCTGATTCGCTTATTGAGGAATTGATCTGTGGCTGAAATCAAATGTTAATACTCAATGTTACAAAGTGAGTGAGTGATAGAAACCGAAGAAATACTTAAATCAATGATGAAAAACATAATAGCATTGCAACAACAGTGTTTACATATCTGCGTTCCTTTAGTATGATCTTCAAATATTATTTTCCTTATATATTCCATCTCTCTGCTCAGATCTATAGACTACCTATTTTTTCGACATGTTGAGGTCATATCCATGAACTCTGACCTCGACGCTGTTGCAGAAAGAGCTGAAGGACACGTTCGACAACACGCCAGTCAACACTTCACGATGGTTGGCTGTTCAGGGAGGTGACGTCACAGACGCCTGCGCACTCCTGGTGGAGAAGACTGCTTTGGTTTTCCATGGCCCAGGCATCCATCAAGCCGTCACCACTGACCTTGACCTACAGGATGCAAGGTAGGAGGTCAAGCTATTTTGGGGTGACGAGGAGAGGTTAATGCCAGCATAACCACAATTGGAATTCCTGGAGAGTGCCTGACGTGATGACTGATGCCCTGATACAAGTCATTGACCTGCCACGTCATCGTCAGATTTTAATGTATGACTTGGTTTTGCGTTTAGTAATGAAGTGTTGCATTGCAGCAGTAGTCTGACAAGATTGTAGAATGGTCACTTTATGTTCTCTTTTGAAGACGTGATTAAAGCAGCCCATGAAAAAAAAAATCGTAACGAGAAAACTGGTGAAGTCACATACATGTACTTACACGGTTGTGCTTCAACCAACTTGACACCAACTTGCCAACCCAATTTCCTTCTTCTAAAAGATGAGTAAAATCTTTGCTATCAATCATGAAATCTCGCATGTATCTCTCTCCTCACTTACTCTCTTCTTTTCCACATCTAGACCGTCATTGAGCTGTTATTACAGGGGGTGAAGTCTATAGTAGTTTCAGCCCTGGACATGAGTGGGAAGTACAATCATAAGCCCTCCTTTTTACATTCTGCAGTACTCGATCGTGGAAGCCCCCGAGCAGCTTATCGAGGCTACTGAACATTTCTCGTTCATACTTCAGCCGACTCTTCTATGATGACTTTTCTCTAGTACCACCATAAACATTTTACGTTGTTTTTTTATATCTTCGTGTTTCTAGCTTCGTGCAGTACACAGCAGCCATTGGCGGAGAGTCAGGAGGGACGGGCTGTTTCACTTCTGACTCTCCTGACGACAGCGTCATCCTCCAGTACTCCACAGATGGAGGTCAGTACCAAAACAACACAGACGGACAAGTGCGCGCACATACACACACTTGCACACAAGCATGCATGCACTGACTGAGACTGACAGACATATTTCGGCACACACAAATACGCACACGTTCACTCAAACATAAACGCGCGCACGCACACACACATACACACACACACACGCACGCACACATTCACACACGCACGCACACATTCACACATGCACGCACTCACACATGCACTCATCCACACACACACATGCACGCGCGCACACACACACACACACACACACACACACACACACACACCCTCACACACAGACAGATGCCCAGACGCACGGACGGATGGACGGAGATATAAACTGACAGACAGATTGACAAACAGACAGACACTCAGACTAACTCGTGGACTTAATGACGAATGGAGGGGTGATAAACGGACCAACCAATAGACTGACAGATGAACAGGCAGACGTGCATGCAAGACACAAAGGACTACGGAGCAACAAGCCATCGGACATGACAGAAAACGTATAGCAAACC
>JAWQFJ010031174.1:0-12500 GCA_034096865.1 Theodoxus fluviatilis
ATATACGAAAACCTGGAGGTTCAGCGCCAGCGGTTTTTATATCAGTTGTATTCTCCAATAACCGACGACAGTTTCTTCCACGAAAGAATTCGTCTTTGTATAACACATTACTGTCTGCTTGGTAAAACAAGCAGTTTGCCACTAAAATGATGCCAGTGTGGACATGATGAGTCCATTTAAGTCACCGTGACTTCGCATTCGGTTTTTCATCTCAATGAAATATTGGTTAGTCAGAGAATTATCGTATATGTGCCTCTTAATTTTAGTAATCTATAAATGAAAACTAGCAACCGTCCACCATTGTTCGTCATGGTAAAACACCAGTGCAGTCAAACACATGGCCGACTACCTTCTTGCTCTCTCACTAAGCATCTAAGCACACGCAGTACGGCCGAACTCACGAAGTGCGTGCCGACCTTTCTGATGGGCTCGAGGACGCCCGAGTTCATGGCGTGACTCACACCTCTTCCCAGGCTACCGGTGCGTCATGGCAACGAGGCGTCTGGGGGGCGCTCCAGCGGTACCCATCGCCAGGACACCCCTTGGGGGGTTCTAGAACTGTGGGCGAGACTGACAAAGGTCGCAGTCAAGGACAGATGTCCACTGTCCTGCCATCTGCATGGGCGTAGGCAGACTCGATGTGTCGTGTCCTTGCTTCGGAAGAGGCTTTGTTTAATGGCAATGACCGACAAAACATTTTGGAGTGTTTGTATTTGGGTTCATTGCGTGTACCTTTAACTATCTGTACTCATTTCATTTAACTGATTTTCATCCCACTGGTGTGAGATTTTCGACACGAGCTTGACAACTTTAGCAATAATCGACCGCTGTTTTAATAAATGCACAAAAAAGTATATTCACTCAAACTAACCTGAGGCATTGCGTTCAACACCAGTGTGACTGATCAAGAAACGATCACAGAATAATGTAATCAGTCGAAATTCATGGGTCGGAATGACACATTTGTAACTTGCCATGAAAGGAAATCAATCGACTGTTTTTCTTTTTTACTTGAAGAACCTAGGAACGCAAAAGGTAAAGTAAATTCGTATTTGTGCCAGTGATATTGCAAACACAGTTTATCCTAAAGCGGTACGAGCGATTTGGATCGACAAAGTCCTCGGTCAATTTAATTAACTACCCAGGACACATTCTGAACACAGAGATATAGTATCTCTGACACAGGTTGGTCACGTGACTTCGGCTCCACATTCCAATGATTTTACCAATCAAGATTCAACATGATCAAAAGACCATTGAGAGTAAAAAGAGACGATTCTATTTCACTCCCATTATTTATCCCGATAGATAAACACGAATTTGGTGTTCTAATAAAACTAATCTATGAGATTTTCAGGAAATCATTTGAGAACTACTTTTAGCGCGAACGTCGTCTATGAGGTTGCAAACTGCCTTGAGCACGTGCGATTGTGTATATAGTAATACACGCAATCTTTGGACCTACTATAAACGCAGCGAAAAGGATTCCTATGGCTCCGGGCTGGTTTCGTGAATCTATGGTTATACTCTCGCAAGTAAATGCTTTCTGGCCGGAACCTGTGGTCTAACTGCCTTCACACTGTTTGATGAGCTCCTGAAGTCCACACTTCGATCATTCGTGTATCGACTGATGGAGTCAGTAAGTGATTTAACCTACATTCCGTCTGTGTTGAACGTTAATCGAGTGAAAGTTTCTTCTGTAGGAATCCGTCCGATTCCGAGTTCGATATTATCGGATAGCTCAGAAGCAGTTTTTCTAATTTTAATCCTTCTAAGCATACATTAAATTAATGATTCTTCATCAGCAAAAGCACTCAGCGGGTTTCTGTGTGTATCGATCCAAAATATTATGCAGACGGGATTGGTTGCCTTACTCGCTCAATGAAGTATAAATATTGCTGTTGTATTCAAAGTCCTTATAATTAGTAGAGTTCACAATATTACACTCTTGTGATTCGAATTTTACAGCATACAAGTTTTACATTTATGGGAAATCGATGTTTAGAAAATGAATTGACGAAAAGATGGCTGCCAGTATCGAGTGTATCACAACAAGCGGAGGAATACACTCACGATGTGATATGGCATTCAGCGTGGCTGTTCAGAACGGTGGTATGCATGTTATGGAAGAATTAAGGCTATCACGTGACCAACCTGTTGCTGAGACTATATTCACTAGTCTCAGCCACGCTGAATGCCCAGGACAGGGACTGGTAGTTTGGGTGTTAACCAATGGCCAGCAATTATACCTCGACTGACGCGTTGTTCATGAGGGTACTGTCACTTGAGGGCACACATGAATACTCGTCATACTCTCTATCAGGTCTTCAGTCCAAATCGGCTGGGCGAGGTACCAGAAGAAAGCGACAAGTAAAAACAAACATCGCTTACCTTGCAACTGCAGAGAAACGACTTGGTCTTGCACAATATGTGATCACTTGGTTGTAATTCCGTGATCAGCGAGAAACGAAACAACAGGAGTTTATCACTTTTATGAGTGAAAGGGTATGACATTTCCGTAGCTTCCCGAAAAATTCTTCGGCAGCAAATAGACATCCACGTATCCGAGTAGGGATGTCATCATGTTCCCTGTGCACTCGACATGTATGTTTCCTCTGTCTGAGGTTTGTTCATTACGATGTTATGAAAGCTCCAGCACTTGTCTACCGCAATCTTTGCAGTCTCGCGTAGTCTTTGGGCCGTGGTTCAATGTAGAAGAAAGAAACCAAATCAAGATAAAATAATTTCTTTATACTGTTTTGTCGCAATATTCGCTCTTTCATTTTTGATCCGTGAGATACTGTGAATGAATCCGAGACTTGGCCATTTTGAACATCATAGACAGTGTGTTATTCTGCCAGGCCTACTGGCTATGGGAAATGCAAAACTCATCCCGTCCGACCTGCACTCAAATATAAATCCTCTTCTGAACTGCTTCTGCCACGCACAGAGGGAATCTACACGAAACCTAAGCATCCACTACCCGAATGAAACTGCGTCTCTCGCTCTCCTCTGCAACATGAGACGGCAGGACAGCATGAACTTGGAATGATAGGAACGCACTTTAGACCTCTCTCTGTAGAGTTCGGTGCCGTGGAACCGGGCTCCGGGGAAGCGACGCAAGACAGCGACACTCGCTGCTTCTCAGCTGTCTACGGAGCCGAGCACAGGCAGCTCCAAAGCGGGTGGGAAAGCAAGCAAAGACTGACAAGGCGACAGGCGGACTCCCCTAGAGTGGAGAGGGGAACTCCGCAGTCGATGACTGGCCCACAATCGATGCCGCTCGCAATGTTCCAGAGCAGGGCCGCCTTGAGAGAAAAGTAACCCGAGCGAAAGAATTAAAACAAATTTGAGGATTAAAAAGATGTATGAAGCTGTCCCATTAGCACGTTTCTACGCCATCGTCCAAAAAATTACTTCCTTCCAGAAGCGAGGATCGCCCCCTTCAAAATCCGTCCGGAGGGGTTCAATTGATCTCGGCAATAGCTTCCGGGGTACGTCTTGCTGCTTTCTCATGAGTTCACAGACATCATCCATCGCTCCACGTCGACGCCCACACAACTACTATTTCACACGGTGCATCCCTCACCCACACACCCCTCCCTCTTCCCTTGCGTTCTGTAAGGAGCTCCCTCACCCCTCTCCTCCCCCAGACCCCCAAATCCTTGGTGCCCGAGCCTGCCACCCCAAGAGACGAGGAAAGTGTCCAAGACCGCGCCTTGGATGGGACTTCCGCAGTACGGGGAAAAAGTGTCCACCTAATTGGAGGCATTGAGGGTAGCGGGCGGGTCGATACTGGCGCGAAGAAAACAAGTGGGTGAATCCCCGCTTCACCGGACTAGGAATCCTTACCGGAGAGGAAGAGCCAGACAGGATGGACGGGCATTTCGTGGTCGACGACATTTGAGGGAGAGGTCGGGGCCCTAGAACTGACGGGGAATGGGGTAGAATGAGACAGAGAAAGTGGGTAGAATGAGACAGAGAAAGGGGGTAGAATGAGACAGAGAAAGTGGGTAGAATGAGACAGAGAAAGGGGGTAGAATGAGACAGAGAAAGGGGGTAGAATGAGACAGAGAAAGTGGGTAGAGAGAAATAGGGGTACGGAGGCAATGTGAAAAGAGGGTAGAGTGGGGGTTCTGCGCGCATGCGCATGCATGAATGTGTATGCGTGTGTGTGCGTGCGTGTTCTTGTGTTCGGCGTCAACTTCAGCAGGTCTGTGGTAGAGTAGGAGCTGGGCAGACCTCGCAGGGGGGACAGGGGACTGGGGAACGGGGGGGGGGGGGGGGGGGTCTCCAGGCGGCGTCCCCAGTGGCCCTGGCAGTTTTCTGGGTGAAATAGGACCGTTCTGCCGGACGTCACTCACGCACGCTCCACTGGACGTGCGGATGTTCTCAAGGTTCTCGCCCTCTTGCCACTGCCCGTCCCTGGCGTGAAGAGGGCGTGCCCAGAGGCCTTCTTCCCAGGATGACCAATCGATAGCTCATGCTGTCACCTTGCACTCCTTTTTTGAGTGCTTGAACGAGCGTGAAACTCCTTCGTGGATAAAGTGCAAAACTGCTACATGAGGCAGTGAGACCCTGTCTATGGTAACAGTGAGAGTGTTGAATTAAAATAAGTTTGGTAACTTTTTCTCCAAAGCTGTGAAATTAAAGGTGGTTCCACTACACAGAGCGTGACAAACTTATTGGATGTTTCTGTTCCGTATTTTGTGTGCTTGACATATTGTTGAAATGCCAAGGAGAAGTTAAATGATGCAGAGGCTACGATTTTTGTGACTTTGCATGATGGAACGCCAGTGCAGGAGGTGGTTCTGGAGAACGACAAGAAATTGAAACGCTTCTTCTTTGTGCATGGTGTACATACGATGGTTTTTATAGCCATCCTTTTTTAAGACGCTACACATTTCGGTTTTCCATCTACATCTGTGAACTTGTGCATGACAGTCTGCATATGTTCGGTCGATCCCGTCATGAAAAAAAGGTCGTGGCTGGAGGCTTTTCTGGTCTTTTTTGTCTCTCTGGGAGGAGACCAAATACTGTCAGAAAGTACCTTAGTCCCATTAGTGATTGTCCCTTGCAAGCTATATATATAGATTATGCAACGGCTTGGAAGATAGTTGCTTACATGTGTAAGAGGGTGAGAATAGGATATAGAGACTTGTCCAGACCACTGTAGTTCAACGTGCTGTCTCTCATCTGTTCCCATACTTGCGTGAGTCGATTGTAACTGCAGAGATATGTGATAAGGCGTTTCTCTCTCACACTCTGTTGCTGCCTTGGAGATACATGTTATTCGCACAGACTCACTTTCTCGTCTGCACTACCCTTGACTTCCGACTTCTATTTTAGTGCTTGAGAGCACATGGAATTTTAGAGTTTATTCATCTAATGTACCATGTACTGTTTGTAATATTGAATATAAACCTAGTGATTATCCTTATCAATCATCCCATATATGGCAACCTCCACTCCATGAGTTGTAAATGGTAATATTAAAAGAAAACGATGAATAAGTACTTGATTTAACTGGCGCCATAAACACTTCACTTGCCATTCATTTGTATACGAATCACTTTTGGAATTCATTCATTGGCGCCGAGTGTGCTTTGACTAACGCACTTTCCAATTGAGAGAAGTTTGTCATATGGGACTGTTAATTTAAGTCTCAAATAGTTGTTAGAAGCTGTTAGGTTAGCACAATTTGCTTTCACTGGGAACCACAGGTCCAAATTTTGAGTGAGAAATTTCGTCTGCTCTCCCTGAGGTCCGCGTAGAGGATATATAAAAAAGAGCAGTGCAGAGGCCAGAGAGGCCACAGAGAGGCGACGGAGAGGTCAGCCCAGCAGGCGGTGACCATGTATACTGCACTGTTGTTAAGAATAAAGACGGAGAAATGTGATACCACGCCTTTCTTGTCTGCTGACCCCTTGGAGGGAGTGAAGGGAGAGAGACAAGCACACCGTCTCTATACTCCCTGCCTGCTCGAGGCATGTCACACCCCACCCCTGCTACCACCATGCTTCACATGAAAGTTAAACAATAGAAACAATGTCACCTGTTTCGTCAAAGAAGATAGTTGTAGATGATAAATGAGCCTACGAATCTCCTAACTCATCGATAAAAGTCTATGGTCGTCTCGGATAATTTTCACCCGGCACAAGTAATGATGCGCATTCCCTCATAAAGCTCGATGCCCTCTACAGAGATTCCTTCCTGACATTTCTCAATGAGGTTTTCTGTATCGTTCATTATTTTCGCGACAAAGGCGGTCGCTTGAAAGACAAGGTGGTGATTACACAGAAATCCTCATCTACGGAGGGAGATTCGTATTTGGGAGTATGGAAGCCTGCAGGTGAAGACAAGAAGGGTTAGAAATAAACTGGTTTTCTCTGAAGATCTCTGCCTTCTTGTATTGGTACAAATAAGTGGCAATATAAAAATAATATTCATCAAGCTAAGTGTCTAATTTATGAATAGCGTTTGATTCCTTTAGGCAAGTCATCCAATCTATACATATAGAACTGGAGAAAGAATTGCTTTCAGAAATGGATAATTGGACAAATTTCAGAGCAAGGGGTCGCCAGTTTTACCACTAGAAATAAATGCTATGTATACGATAACAATAACAAGAAAAGGCCCTTCGTCCAATGCCTCCTCATCCTGCTCCTTCTCCCCCCTTCCCCCTCTCCCCTTCCCCCCTCCCCCAATCCCCCATTTCCCATTCCGGATCTCACCTCTCTCGCCATTCCTCATGATGTCTACAGCATTTAATTAAATGCGCAATTACTTAAGTCTTCCTTTTATTCATGTTTTAATTCATTACTTTTTTGGTATTGGTGCTTGGGTGCAGAGATGTATAGTGTCAGATGTATGTGTATACTTACCTTTATGGTTAAAGTTGTGTTTTTGGTGGCCATATGGTGATTTACATACCATGGAAAGGTTGGGTAAAATAATGTTAACAAAATTAAATGTACATTTAAAAGCCCATTAACTTACTTTCTTCGTTTCTTGTTTCCTCTATTAAATGCGTTTTCATTAATTAAACAAATACTACCTGCCTAAGAGGATATTAGTGTTTCTGTGGACATTTCAACAGTCTATATCATCTATGCTCAACAAGTTTTCTAAAGAACAATGTAACACATACAAAACGCATCGTGTAAATATGATGCTGAAAAAGTGGAGGGCTATCAACGCAAAGCAATGTCACGCTTTGATAAACTGTATCCTCATTCGAGAGATTTTAGAGTGCAATGGCTCGTGCAAGAAAAATACACCTGACCTCGTGAATGGTTAAAGCCAGGTGCAGAAAATAAATCAAAGAAGGAAATGACAGTGCATTTGTACGACAGAAAAGCTGCACGATGTCAACGTTCTCGTGGCAGCAGCAAAGAAAAGACATTGTCTTCCTGCATCTGTTTGGAGGATCCACTCGCAGCGAACAGCATCACAGACCGCAAATGCAAATACAGGATCTGGACCACTTCTGCCAAAGACAGCGCATAGGCCTGCCAGGGTCATTCCCAAGGGACGGAGAAAAAATTCGACACGACATTTTATAGCTGAAACTGCCATTCATGTCTGCGGGGATTATTCCAAGACGCACCGAGGGAACCGGTCTGTACAGTTCAAGGCTATGTCGTTTGGGTGTATGTGAAGTCATGTTGGAAGCATCTGCATCTTTTTGCTCACGCTCGTTCACGCAGAGGGTGTAGTAATAAGCCTGGTGCCCCGGGTTATTTGAAAAGGACTAACGACTCATTTGGGGGGTAGAAAATGTGTGTGTGTGTGTGTGTGTGTGTGTGTGTGTGTGTGTGTATGTGTGTGTGTGTATGTGTGTGTGTGTGTGTGTGTGTGTGTGTTTGTTTGTGCGTGTGCGTCAGTGTCAGTGTCAGTGTGAGTATGTTTGTGTGTGTGAGTGTCAGTATTTGTTTGCGAATATGAGTGCGTGTGTGTGTGTGTGTGTGTGTGTGTGTGTGTATGTGTGTGTGTATGTGTGTGTGTGTGTGTGTGTGTGTGTGTGTGTGTGTGTGTGTGTGTGTGTGTGAGAGTATGTTTGTGTGTAGGAGTGGGAGTGTGTGTGTGTGTGTGTGTGTGTGTGTGAGTGTAAGTGTGAGTGTGAGTGTAAGTGTAAGTGTAAGTGTAAATGGGAGTATGTGTGTGTGTGTTTTGTGTGTGTTTTTGTGTCTGTTTGTGTGTGTGAGTGTGTGCTCGCGCGCGCGTGTGTGTGTGCGTATGTGTGTGTGATGTTTTTGTCTTGCAGTCGTAACAATATTACTCATGTCGTGGTTTCTCTGCCATGCACTGCAACGATTCTTCGATCGAGATGAAGTCTTCCATATGAATCTATCAAACTCAAAGCGAGAGGAAAAAAGGGCAGTTGGCCATGAAGCGTTCTCTGGGAAACCAACCCATCGATTGCACGTATAGACCTAGACCGGCTCTTATTCCTCGCCAGACGTTTTATTCCATTTGGACGCACGCGGAGCCCGACTGAGAGCCGGACATAAAACAGAACGCGTCTAGGAGGAGCGGAGCCCGGATGTATCCCTTTCACCTCCCTGGGTCTGTGCAAAACTGCCATCGATAAAGCAACGCTAACTTTTATCCATACACTGAACGACCCTCCAGCACGGACTGGATAATCAACCAGCATTGCGGTTGATCGGTTGGAAATAACATCTATGATAACTTGATGGGAGAACGCTTCATTTACTCCCGTGACTCGTTAGCCAGGATTGCGGTAATTCTTAGGTCCACTTTGGGATGACCTTGACGGTGGTTTTTTTTATATTCCGTATACTTCTGTCTTCGTTTCTTTGCTTTGTTACTTATCTGTCTGGGGGATTTACTTTTGACGAGAAATTCGAGCCTGTTGTAAAAGTATTGCTATAATTTTCCTCTACCAATTAAAAGGCCGTAAAAAAACAGCATAGGATGAAATATGTGTATAATGAGAACCATCAATTGGTGCAGTAATGATTAATACAATACCAGTAAAGTCATGGAGTAATTCTCAACACAATGGTTAAAATTTGTTCCATAGAGAACGTTGCACTGGCCTGAACTGCTACAAGAGGCACGTAAGCAGTCGCACAGGGTTATGACGTCGTGGTGGCGAGACATGGGAGTATAGACTCACGAGCTGCAGTGTGTAACTCAAACTCCTTTGTCCAACCACCTCTCAGAAGAAGCTCACTTTCCACCCCCTTCCGGCATCTCTCGAATTCACAAGGACAGGAATCAGTTCTAACCTGTGTCGGCAGACATAAACGCTAACAGCTTGAGTGTTTAAAACTGCGATGACACGTATCACCACTCTAGTTAGGAGGTCAATGAGACGAAAAAGGGGTATCAATATAACATACTATGAACAGGAGAGGCATCAGACTCCCAGAGGAATTTTTAAGATGTTCGAATGTCAGTGTGTCTAAGTCAAGCAAAGTTTTAAACACCTGGCTGAACATTGTTACGGTTTCTTATAAAACGCCGATGTTAAAGTTTTCATCCAGGCGTTTTTCGGACGAATCATCAGACGTTGAATGATCCTACTGCGGTCGCCTGGGGTAGACCCAAACCTATCAAGATGTTATATTTCTGTCAAATAACAGAATACCCGAGTGTACATCTGAACATAATGTTCGTAGGCCATGAAATATCACCACCACATTCACCCTCTATGTATCTTTTTCGTCTGGTGCAGCTTCCACAGTAGCGCCAAACCATAATGTCACAGTACTTGAAACTCTTGTTTCGTGCCTTAAAAACAAAAAGGCAATCTAACACAAGAATGTCGCCCAAGGATTTGCAAAACAACACCAAGGATGTGAAAAACGACAGCATTTGATGCCTGCAGAAAATAACTTTCACAACGACAATGAAGATCACATTGCCTTCGCACGCGTAGGTTTATCGTGACTCGCAAGAATGTAGAACTGATTACTTGAAACATGCAAAGGAATTTTTTAAACCGTACTAGAAGACTAGGAACGATAGACATTGCAAAGTCTAGAAATGACAGAGTGACAGCATGCACTGACGTTATCAACGTTAAACTTCCGAGACTTCTCTCAAAGTGTGCTCACGCCGGGAAATAATGTAGTACGTGTCGGAGAATTGTAAGAACAATGAAAAGAGGACACCTTCATTTATCTGCACCAGGTGATTAAAAAAAGAAAAATGATGTAATAGATACATGAACTCAAAGAATCTCTGATTTCCTGGAACTTCCAACGGGCCCAGACTCTGCACCAAGATAGAATCGGTCCAAAGCTGACGACCTGAACCCCTCAACATGGGAACGAGCCCGGGGCGCGAGAGAAATAGCCGCCTTGGAACTCGGCGACAAGTGTTTGCTGCAGAGTCATGCCGTCTCGTCCTCTCTGGCACCGCCATTGATCGGAACTACTGTATTACCTAGCAACGCTGTCGAGCGGCAGGGAATGTGGCGCAGTCGCTCTGGAGCCGTCACCTACTTTATGTAGTTAGCACTCCGAGGCAAGGACTTCTTTCTTCTCTTCCGCTGGAGAGTAATTTCAACGCTGCTGAGTGGTCATGGGGAAAAAACTACCTCTTTGATCTCGGAGGCCAATGGGACAGTCAAGAGTCTGGTCGCCACACACAAAGACTCGAAGCTTTGCAGCGCGTTCACGACCTCGTTGACTGCAGGCTGGAGTACCCACCTGAGGGCACGAGTAAATGAGTTGTTCTCGAGGCGGCGCGATAAATGTCTGTAGCTACAACAGTCATTGTCTTCATCGACCAAGTCCACAAAGGTGCTCATCAAAAGGCGATGGGTCCTGGCTAGTGGGGTTTTCTTTGCCCGGAGTGCGCTAGAATGTTCTCCTCGAACACTAAGGAGTGCCAGCTTGCCTGCAGTCACTATCACGTGCCGTGAACGATCGTCTGACGACCCCAGGAATCGCATTCAGCGCAAAGTTTTGAGGTTTTCCAGACCCCATGATCAAAACAAGCTGCTTTCTGCAAAAACCCTTCCTCGTCTTGATTCATGTGGATGCCGAAGAAAATCTGTCATTGAAAAAGTGAAATTGGTATGGAAGTTTTAAAGGCGCAGGAACAAGACCCAATATTTGAGCCTTGACAAACACAATTTCGACAAACAAGCGGACGTGGGAAGCTGTGATCTTCAAATTCTTAAAAGAAATTAATAGAAAACCTTCATCTCCGCAAGGAGAACACGTTTCTTGCCGCTCTAGCTTCAGGGTGTGCCGGGGCAATTTCACGTCTCGGCGTTGTGGAGCGAAAGAAAGGACAAGACTCTTGGTGCTGGCTGCCCATTTGCGGTGGCCTGGGAATAAATTCTACTGCGCCTGAAGCTATGAAGCAAAACTTCTTGTTTTCCTTGCATGCCCGGCGAAGTAGAGAGACGTTTTCATCACCCCGGTAAAAGGTTTCACGCTTTTCGGTTTTAGCATGACATTCTGCCTCTCGAGATGAAGCAACTTCGTAAATATGTAATATAGGCTAAGAGAAACTTTGGCGGAGGCATAACGTATTTATGAAAACTGAATTGTCTTCCTAAACAGCCGCGCTGAAACTTTATTATCTCGTATACTAGATTACTGCAGTTAAGATCAGAGTCTTTGAAGAAGTACACGTGCACCACAACCTTACCTATTTTATCGTTGCATTCAAGTTAGAGTCGACCCACCCACAGAGGAAACATATCTATTGCAATGAAAAATCACTTCTTAAGTAGATTTTGATACTCGATCAGCATGATGAGCGGACGAAAGCGTGAAACGTTAGAAGAAAACAAAAGTGGATTCTTATGGTTGGTGGGAATTGGAAGTGGTACTGTATGAAAATAACATTGGGTTCGCAACTCAACGATTTTATCGTTGTTGATGGGTCCTTCGTGAGTGATAAAAAGGTTTTTAGATTCACTCTTCTTTCTCTCTTGTAATCTCTTCATTTATCCACATCATTGCGTTTGATTTGGATCACTACCATTCTTTGCAGTGGATTCGTCCGCGGTCCAAATATTAATCACATGTTCCTCATTTCTGCACCCTACGAGAACTTTTTTAAACATCGAAAAATTGGTAAACTGCTTAACTTCCGATAGACAAATTTGCGGTGTTTCATAGTGTTAACAGATGTATTTTTTCCCTTTAATTATTGCTAATCTAACAGTAAACCACGAAAGATACAGTCGTGATCCTTTGAGACAAATTGCCTGAACTCCTGACAAGAAGCACCAAAAAAACAAAACACACAAGTTCCAGTTCTCTGCAAACTGATACGCACACGGTGCACAGTGCACGGGGAAATGTTGCTGCACACACGGTGCACAGTGCACGGGGAAATGTTGCTGCACACACGGTGCACAGTGCACGGTGAAATGTTGCTGCACACACACACACACCAGAGCAAGGGCGACCCATTTGTTTGCCTTGAAATAGACACCAGCATTTCCCCCACACCAGACCGGACGGAAACGTAGGTCCATGCAATGCAACACAAACGGCGCCATT
>JAWQFJ010031174.1:17500-35922 GCA_034096865.1 Theodoxus fluviatilis
CTACGGTAGGGCCCACCTACCAATCACTTAACACTACGGTAGGGCCCACCTACCAATCACTTAACACTACGGTAGGGCCCACCTACCAATCACTTAACACTACGGTAGGGCCCACCTACCAATCACTTAACACTACGGTAGGGCCCACCTACCAATCACTTAACACTACGGTAGGGCCCACCTACCAATCACTTAACACTACGGTAGGGCCCACCTACCAATCACTTAACACTACGGTAGGGCCCACCTACCAATCACTTAACACTACGGTAGGGCCCAGCTACCAAGCACCTAACACTACGGTAGGGCCTACCTACCAAGCACCTAACACTACGGTAGGGCCCACCTACCAATCACTTAACACTACGGTAGGGCCTACCTACCAAGCACCTAACACTACGGTAGGGCCCACCTACCAATCACTTAACACTACGGTAGGGCCTACCTACCAAGCACCTAACACTACGGTAGGGCCCACCTACCAAATTTAGAAGAAAATGTACGTCCCTTTGGACAAGTTTCCTTACTTTTGTTCTCTTGTCCGCTCGGAAGCAAATGTCACTTGCCTCTATAGTGTACAACTACCTGTGAATGATTCCATGTCTTTTATAACTCGTGGAAGACTATCAATTAGTAAATAATACACTGACAACACATGCACACACTTTGACTACCCATGAATATCCTTGATGTTGACCCTTTTGCTGGAGGCGTTGGTACTGTTACATTGTCGAAACTACTCACAGCTTTTCCGAACACTCCTTCTAGCTGTTATGGGGTTATCAACCACACAAAAAACTCACGTTCCAGACAAACTACCAATCCATCCATCATTTTCAACTCGTTCAGGCAGAAGAACTATTTTCACAAAAAAACTCTCAAGTTGCGCTCGTGGTCACCGTTCCAGAAAGTCAATCATTGCCCGAAAAGGGCACACCGGGAAAAGGCGGGGAATTTTCTACAAAGAAGAACGCGGGAAAGCCAGCGTGCTGCAGACTGTCTGATTGGCCTGCAAGGACCCTAGCTTGCAGGAAGCGCTAAAAGAAGGCAACAGGGCAGTTAGGGTTTGGTTTAGTACCTGTGTATTATTTCCCCCGGTTTCCCCGAGACCCCGCAAGTATCCAGGGGCAAGCGGGAAACTCGCGAATCCAACGGGGGGGACCCAGAGGGAGCAAGTGTGCAAGTCGGAGGTAGCGTGGGTGGGGGGGATTCGGGGATTGCGTCTATGGGGGGGCTCTAGGGTGTGCGGGATGGGGAGGACTAAGAGAACTTTTTCTTCTGCGAATAACAGGTCTTTTCTATTAAACCATTGTTTCTATTGGGCGTCTAGCCGCAGAGGCCCAAATGACACAAAATGGCGGAGACCGTGCCAATTGGGTTGCCGTTAATTGACGGTAGTGCCTGTAATCTGCTTCTCACTGTCCGAGAATGAGGAAAATGTACGTGCATGGAAGAATTCGCTGTTCGAGTGTTAATTTGTATATTTGAGGAGAATGTATATAGGACATTCTCACTTCTGAAACGGAAATTCATACCGAGTTTTGTCCCTTTACTTCCACAAGTTCCGGTAGACTGGTAAAAATAGAAGCTCATGGGATGATCGCTAGATCGTGGCAAAAGGATGATATTAAAGCATGCAAAAAGATGAATTACATTAAACACTAATCGAAAATAGTCATATTAGACTGTTTTAACGTATACTTTCTGCACAAAACCCACAGAAGATAAGTAAACAAACCTCACCGTACGTATACTTAGCTGGCTAGCAGACGTACGCGATCGAACCATAGTCACTACGCCAGCAGACGATCGAGCTAGTGTGATATAATGTTTCATGTAAAGCTCGAATGAGTAGCAGCAGATAACTGTTTAGTTCTGGCTTGAATTGACAATTTCGTTTCCCTGGTCTGGCGAGGACCGAAAATTCACTATCATCGAGTCGATCAACTTGCGCGCACTCGGCGTAATGTATAACTTCACGTAGTTCGGCTTATGGAGATGATATTAACCGTAGATTTTAGTTGTGCAGGGTAGACCACCAGCCAAATTTTTTTAATAGTGCTTTTGATATCAATATTTAGTAATTATTGTCGGGTCAGATAGCGAAACAATCACAAGCATTTGATACGGCAGCTGCAGTCGAACTCGATCGGTCAATCGATGTCTGACATCACACTTTGAGATTTCAATAACTTCATGAAGTTGCAGTAGTTGCTTGTTTGCTGGAATACCATGTCGGATCAGGTAGTGAAACGATCACTCGTGCATTGAGTTTTGATGCGAGACCACGACACTCCCCGCAGATGTGTTTTGTTTGCGTTGTAAAGTTTGAGTACTAGCTGTAAGTGTAAAAATGGTCAGTTATTAATATAATCGGTGATTGTAGTTGTAATGAAACTTTTTGTGTGTTTTAATGCCATTTTCTTGTCATCATCGACCCAATCTTACAAGTTAGGCCTATACATTACGCCGTGCGAGCAAGTTGATCACTCATCCACTCGATGATAGTGAATTTTCGGTCCTCGCCAGACCAGGGAAACGAAATTGTCAATTCAAGCCAGAACTAAACAGTTATCTGCTGCTACTAATTCAAGCTTTACATGTCACAGTACTGTTTTCCACCCTCACATACATGTACTTTGAGCGATCTAGCAGACGCTTCGAGAATCGACCGGAACTAGGTGGTTCTACCTAACGCGTTGTTTTTCGACAGAGAGCGCCGAGGATAACTCCTGCAGGGTACGTTAATGAGAATTTCCTAAAGGTAACTGTTGGACAAACACTGTCGAAAATCTTTTATCGTTGCTCATATGAAGCACCGCACATGTCAACTCTCTGAATTATGTCCCTTAAATTGATTCGGAGTGTATTGAGGCTCAACATTTTCGACAACATTGTCTACAGTTTGAACCCGGGTTGCTTTCATTATTTCCTTTGAATAAGTTCTCGTGCTATTTGAGATATCACCATGGTGTGTTTAATCAAGTGGAAAAACTGCTGTGATGTCTTTATCGTCAGTTACTTCGTCTATCGGCAACTTCTTTACTGACTCCTGCGCCAGGACGCAGCCATGTTCTCTCCGACTTTCGCCTTGCCAGTTGATGATTGGCCGTTGCCGAGTGGCCTGCCTCGCCTCGGCCTTGTTCGCGAGGAATTATTCGCCAACTAGGTAGGCCAAGCCACGCAACCCAATCTGTCGTCGCAAGTGTTGGAAGGGATGGGGCGAGGGTAGTAACGGGAAAATCCAGGAGCTTTATTACAGGGCGAAGCTTTGAAAGAACCGTGCATGGTAACAATACTTGGGGCGTGGGTAGTCACGGGAAAATCCAGGATCTTTATTACAGGGGGAAGCTTTGAAAGAATCGTGCATGGTAACAATACTTGGGGCGTGGGTAGTCACGGGAAAATCCAGGAGCTTTATTACAGGGGGAACCTTTGAAAGAACCGTGGTAACAATACTTGGGGCGTAGGTAGTCACGGGAAAATCCAGGATCTTTATTACAGGGGGAAGCTTTGAAAGAATCGTGGTAACAATACTTGGGGCGTGGGTAGTCACGGGAAAATCCAGGAGCTTTATTACAGGGGGAAGCTTTGAAAGAATCGTGGTAACAATACTTGGGGCGTGGGTAGTCACGGGAAAATCCAGGAGCTTTATTACAGGGGGAAGCTTTGAAAGAATCGTGGTAACAATACTTGGGGCGTGGGTAGTCACGGGAAAGTCCAGGAACTTTAATACAGGGGGAAGCTTTGAAAAAACCGTGGTAACAATACTTGGGGCGTGGATAGTCACGGGAAAGTCCAGGAGCTTTATTACAGGGGGAAGCTTTGAAAGAATCGTGGTAACAATACTTGGGGCGTGGGTAGTCACGGGAAAATCCAGGAGCTTTATTACAGGGGGAAGCTTTGAAAGAATCGTGCATGGTAACAATACTTGGGGCGTGGGTAGTCACGGGAAAGTCCAGGAGCTTTATTACAGGGGGAAGCTTTGAAAGAACCGTGGTAACAATACTTGGGGCGTGGGTAGTCACGGGAAAGTCCAGGAGCTTTATTACAGGGGGAAGCTTTGAAAGAATCGTGGTAACAATACTTGGGGCGTGGGTAGTCACGGGAAAGTCCAGGAGCTTTATAGCAGGGGGAAAATTTGAAAGAACCGTGGTAACAATACTTGGAGAGCTAATCACGAAGATACCTTTTCAAGAAAGTATGGATAAGTTATGTTTTGCACTATTTTCTGCGGTTATTAATCAAGTTATGACGACGAGAACGGCTGAATGATATCTCATTTGAATGGGGGTAATCGTGGGGGAAATGGTCACTTATACCCCTGCCAAAGAGATAAAGTAGTGATTATCCAATGCTCTGTTTGTCCAAGCGGTCAAATTAGCCATATCAAAATGTATTTATTTCTACCGGTATTTAGTGAAGCTGAACAGATCTTTCGGCGACGTTATGTTTTGTTACTTCTGAAGTTCATTGGTTAAGATATTCCTTTGTCTACTACCATCATCTACAAGTTATTTGTGTACTTTCGTGCTAAGCAAGAAGCAGTGCTGTCATAACAATCATCCTATGTTAGTGTGGCCCGCATAATTTAATACTACTGCAATGAAAGTTTTCGATGGTAAGAAAAGCAGCAGATAAAAACGGCATTGTCGAAAAACGCATGTTGGATACCAGGAAAGAAGGAGAAAAAACCACGGGGGGAAATATATTTTCCACATAATGAAAACGAGCTGACAACTTTTCTCGTCTTGAAAATCCTTCCATGTTTTGGTTTTCATGCTTAGCTGTTCTGATAGAGTTTTGATCTCCTCCTTAATTAATGGACTGAAAAGGAACGTTAATCGAATATGCTTGTGTTTGGCATCTTTCTTTTTTTACAGTGGCGGTTTCAGATGAAATACCGTCAGACAGTTAACGTACATTTAATTATTGGTATGTGGATGCTGAATTGTACGCTCATGTGTCTCGTCACTGCAAAGAGACTGTTGGTAGTAACAAAAACTGAAGCGAATAAGGCTCATAGATCGTCATGACTGAATTGTACCTAGGACTCGGACGACCTGAACGTAACAGGAAAGCTGTTATTGAGTACGGTACCTTGGAACTGGGATACTGTCGGTAGAAGTGTAGAGGCCACAGCTGCATACAGCAGCTTGCGGTGGCATGTTCCGTCAATTTTATATTCATTTTGCGATCACATCTCGTTTCTGTCAATATCGATAGCGAGCGGAGCTCAGCTGTTTTACAACAATGCAAACAAGGGAAAGCTGTCAACTCATTCAAAGAACCGGGACAGGTTCAGTTGCTAGGAGAAGGCTCTGTACGAGTGCCAACAAAAGTCTGGGTTGTTTGCTAAAACTGAAAGACCCAATGGTTTAGAAATGAAGCTGTCGATAGGATATGTGTTCCTCCAGATCATTCTCCTACTGCAGCATGTACGTGTCTTCGAGGCTGGCGGTAAGATCTACGTGTACATGTTTGCAATCTCTTCGCCTGTCTGACACTGATTTCTCTTATCAAACTTTGCCGTGGATGAAAAAACGTTAAGCTGACCAAAAGGACGAGTCAGATTTCTTAAGCACAAAATTGAGCAATTGATCATACAAACAAAAATTGCGTTTAAAGCACATGTACTTTATTTTTCTGTTGTGTAAAGCCACAGAAACATCCATTACTTGGCCCCCCAAGGAATGTTTTTATGTGCCAGCAAGTTCAGTTTTGTTTCCGTCCTGCACGGTCACAGTGAATAAGTCAATGAATGAGTGAGTATGTCCGTCTGTTCGTTAGTCACTCATCCACTTTATCAGTCAGTTTCTCAGCATTTGTAGGTGCTCCTGCCTCTCTCTCTCTCTTTTATCTATCTCTCTCTCTCATATTCTCTCTCTTTTTCTCTGTCTCTCTCTCTCTCTCTCTCTCTCTCTCTCTCTCTCTCTCTCTGTGCGAGGCATCGATTTAATAAAATGACACGATCGGTAGCCATTGTATGTCTTTTATCCTTTAAGACAATAAGAACACAAATTGAAAGTAGACAAACCTTCTTAAATATGCAGATGCATGGATAGTAGGTTTGTAAAGTATTGCAGATGTAAACTAATGGGTTAATGTGTGTTTTTTTACTGTACGACATTGTTTCCTAATGTTGATCATTTCCCATTGGTATGGGCATGCAATGGGCCGAGGGCCTCAATAAACCAGTTTAGTTCAGTTTCTCTCTCTCTGTCTCTGTCTGTCTATCTCTCTCTCTCTCTCTCTCTCTCTCTCTCTCTCTCTCTCTCTCTCTCTCTCTCTCTCTCTCATGTTACCGTCAGCTCTGGCCTGCTCGAGCGTTTCTCTGTAACAGATAGACACCATGTCAGTCGCTGGACTACCAGCTGCCCTGGAGACTCTGCTAACTTCTCTGCTTACAACTGAGGCGCTTACTTCGTGGAAGGTGGACGGGGAAGGCGGAAAAACTGTTGTTGTCCTACGATTCATGCATAGTGATGGGCGGCCATTGTTAACAAGCGCCATGGGCTGTTTCTGGAGAAGGAAATCACCTGCTCAGCGGCGACGAGACCAGCAGTGGGCAGAAAATCGCAGAAGAAAGGGTGAGCAGAGGCAGAATGACAATTTTCAACCTTAAATACCGGTGATATTCATGTCGCGAATTCCTCCGTTGTCGCTCCTGATGTTGCAAGAGATTCCCGTGCCAGTGCACGACCAAGCTATGACGCTACGAAAGCCTTGACCCTTGACCCCACAAGTTGCAGGAGTGACAACATAGCAGAAGCCTCATCCTCCATCTCAGATGTTCCCGCTCAAGCTTCGTTTGTCCCTCATGTGAACACAGAGACTATCGAGACTGCCAGTGCTTCACCAATTTCATCCAACAAGGAGGCTACCATGGAAGATTTGATTTGGGACAGAAGTTTAAGGAGATGATGAAGGACTGCTTTGACAGCTGCAGGGGAGGGGGCGGTGCTCCGACGAGCGAAAAGGAGTCTGGCGGTGCCGGAAAAGGGACAGATCGCACACTATCCCTCCGGTCGTCATCTGCTGATTGCATGGAGGATCGTGGGCCAGTGCGGAATGCCATTCTACAGCCATCGTCGACGGAGGCTCGAGGAATCTACGGTCATCCGGGCCGTCCCAGAGCAGCTGTTCCCCGGCGTCACAGAGTTGCCAGAGAGCCAGGAAGGCCGCCGCCGCTACAGCTGCTCTCACGAAAAGCACGGGAAAAGTGACTTTCATTGATGCATACAACACAGTGACTGACTGTTTTCCGTGCATTTCTTTCCAACCTAATGCTGGATGCCAGTGTTGATGAACTTTTTCTTCGTGTTTCTCCGCGTTTTGCATTTAAAATCATGTGTAATAGGCCGGTGGCCTTCACACAATAAATTTGTTCAAGTTTAAGTTCAAGTTCTCTCTCTCACTCTCACTCTCTCTCTCTCTCTCTCTCTCTCTCTCTCTCTCTCTCTCTCTCTCTCTCTCTCTGTCTCTCTCTCTCTCTCTGTCTCTCTCTCTCTGTCTCTCTCTCTCTCTCTCTGTCTCTCTCTCTGTCTCTCTCTCTCTCTGTCTCTCTCTCTCTGTCTCTCTCTGTCTCTCTCTGTCTCTCTCTCTCTCTCTCTCTCTCTCTCTCTCAAAGTAGCGCGACAGGCCATGTAGACTGTTCGCTCAACGCGGACCTCTCATAGCTGGGTTCCAGTTTTGATGTCATTCGCGCGGTCTGGTCAATGTATCACATTACTTTCTTTTCATTATAATGAACCAAGAGAGAGAGAGAGAGAGAGAGAGAGAGAGAGAGAGAGCATAGATAAATAAATAAATATCGAAATACCAAAATAGGCAGATTTCCGTATTTAATTTAGCAGATGTCGGTATTTATAATATAAATATCGAAATCCACGGATTTTGGTAAATAAATCTTGAAATCATTGGTAAATAAATATCGAAATTCATTATGGATTTCGATGTTTATAGTGCAAATACCAGAAATCTATCAAAACTTGAAAATACCATTGCCCCCCCCCCCCCCCTTACACCCCTCCTAAAAAAAGAAATATATATGATAATAGTAAAAACACACACAGTTGAAACACAAGCAAGCAAACAAACAATAAAACTAAGACAAAGAAGCGGGAAATAATAAACAAAACAGCCAAAAGACGGGAGATTAATGCAAATACCAAAAACCTTTCAAAACTTGAAAATATTATAGCCATTGAGGTTGCCTGAGTGGGTGTCATGAAGTCACATGAATTATCTGACTGTCTGTGTGTGTGTGTGTGTGTCTGTCTGTCTGTCCCGACTCAACGGCTGATTTTTCAAAAACTACTGGACGGATTTCCTTGACATTTTGCACATTAACTGGAAGTTAGGTCTGATTGAATGTATCAAATGTTCAGAATCGAGGCTTGAAGAAAAAGTGGTTTTTTAAGGTCGTACACTCGACAGCGCCTCCCCAAATACTGGATTCATGGAATGGCCAAATTGCGAAATGTGTGACGTCATCAATACCGTGACGTAATTTATTGGGTATGTCTCTCTGTCAGGCCCTACTCAACTGCTGATTTCTCAAAAACTACTGGACGGATTTCCTTGGCATTTTGGACACTTACTGGAATGCGAGCTTAGGTTAATCCATCAAACGCGTAACAGATAAATGATTTTAAAAAAAACAACAACACTTACCCAGCCTTGCATGAGCAATGAGCAGTAATGTTCAATTTCAAATGCAGATCTGAGACACCCCCGCACAGACTCCTTTGCTTTTATTCAGCCGGTTGAGATTTAGCTGCTCGTGTGGCCACGGAAAAGAACGTTATAAATGCTTTACAAACACTCTGTCATATCAATTCTCTAATGGCTCAGCTCGTAGAGCGTTGGACTCTTGGTCATGCATGACCAGATTCGATTCTGCGCTGAAACTTTTTTTCCTCTCTTTTTTCGAGAGGTTGTGGGTTCGAACCCAACCTGGTTTTTTGTGTTTGTGTGTGTGTGTGTTTTTCCCCCTCTTTTCTCGAGAGGTTGCGGGTCCGATCCCGATATAATAAAAAAATTCATGTATATGCCAAAACCTGGAGGTTCAGCGCCAGCGGTTTTTATGTTATTGCAATATGTGCATGCAATGTGAATTCCGACGGACTGTGTATGTAACGTTAAAAAATGTGCTTATCTGAACATGTGCCATTAAAAATTTGCATTAATTATACAGTCATATTAGTCCACCAATAAAGATGCAATGACAATATGCCCACATGAATCAACTAAAATGTAATTTATCGACTAACTGTGGCTGTCTCTTCAAATATTCATCTCTTGCTCACTATTGTCATCGGCAGCTGTGTGCATGGTTTAGTGGCTAACACATCGATCTGTCGAAACTTTGAAGCTCCAGGACGAGAATCCAGTCTGAGAATATTTGTCATCTGTTGTCGTTGTTGTTGTCTCTTGTTTACATCGATAAAAAACTTGATAGAACTTCATCAAGTGCGTATTATGAAATAGCAGTGTCAAGGCCATTGCCAATTGTTGTCTGGTCACACAATGGATAGTATACATATATATCTTTGGAGACGTTAAACTGAGTGTTTCTTGAAAATTGGCTTCATGAAAATACAAGTGCTCTTTATGGAGGGAAAAGGTACGTACTACATCGTACGTATCATGGCAACCCTAAAAATAATGTGATGCAATAACATAGCTTCTAAACCTGGGGTAAATTGTGCTTTTGGAATTCTGACGTGGGACCTCCACCTGAGGTGCTCTGGGTCTGTGTTAACTTAATGTCAAACCGTTGCCCGAGATTTGGTCCCAAGATGCCCGAGTTCCCCTTGTTCCGCTTTGGGCAACTCCTATTTCTTTTCTCCAGCATGGGCAGGCAGATTGGATGCTTTTGCTACCTCAAATCCTGACAGTGTCGAACAGTGGATGTTGCACAACAGACGACAGGACACGACAGTCGTCCCACGGGATTCAGGCGCCTAGATATTCACTTTTAATCCAAGCATGAGCGACATCATCTCGTTTAATTTGAAAAGAAATTGGATTTTCGCAAACAGGCATACGTGCAAAGAGAGTTTTTCCTTAAATAAAGAAAACATTCGACTCGTTAATCGGCCACATCACCGGTCTACGATAGAGTATGATAATTGTATTAATTTTGTGTCCACCAGTGTTGATTCTCTGTAAATTTCGGGCGGAAACATCCACGGGCATCTTTGTTTCAAATATTCCTGGCCAAATAATCATCGTTTGCTCTTGTGTTTACAACCACATCATGACAAAACAAGCGAAGAGAGCGCAGATAAATAGCACGTTGCTCAGTCGTGGAATTTTTTAATTACATGTTCGTGGAGATGTACTCCCTGGTCCCAGCCCTGCATCGCCTGACGCGCTTGTCAAAAAATTGCCCTTACGGCGGATTATTCCCTTGTAAACGTAAATTGGGCAATGCTTCAATAAGAAGTTATCTTGACATTTTGCCGTCTGATATCACGTCAGCAACTTTACAGATCACCTTTGCCTCTCGATGATTTAGAGAGGGTTTGTTTCACCTTCGCATGAACGGTAACATTTCATACACATTAGAACACGAATATAACAAACAAGCCCAGGCAAAGCATTATTTATTTAAAGCATGAATACGTTATAATCGTCAGCTGTCATGATTATAGAATGAAAGAGACATGAACTCGCGGCAAATGAAAGTGTTCGTGATATCCAATAATTCGTTTGAAGCGTGTTCGTTATGAGTGTGTTCTACTATATTACTTTGAGAATGTAAGCTACTCTTCGCCATCTTATGCTAAACTTGATATTTTTGTAAAGAAAAGGGGCCATGAATATGTGCTTGATCTGCGAAGGCAATGAATTGTGTACTTATTGTCAGTCAGTATTCGTATGCCACTTGACCACTATTTTAAATTGATTCCAATAGGAAGACTACAATTGAGTATAGCTTTCAGAGGCATAGTTCAGTTGAGGGGTATATAAGATGAGCGGGGGAAAAAAGCAGGTATACATATACATGTACAAATCAAGCAGAGGAAGACGGCATTTCGGATTCGCAGCGATCTGATGCTGTCGAAGAGTTGTTATGTGTGTTCGACTTCACGCAGATAGAGGATACTTTTTATGTGAAGTTAAGCGACTGCGAGGTTGTTATAAAAACAATTCTTCTGTTTCCTGCTCGATTTCCACACTCAACAAAGCTGCTATTCCATGTGAAACTTCTATTCCATGAAGAGAAAACAAAATCTGATTGAGCACACACACACACACACACTCTTATTTTTTAATTTTGTTTAAGTAATTTAATTGTAGTCCGACACACATCAATTTCCTCGTACGACTTGCCAAACACTTTGCATGCGATAAAAATGGACAGTTGTACGCTCGTGTGTGTATGAACGGCTTTCAGTTCCCCGGGTTTCTCAACGTGTCGATCAAAATCTTTTACAAGGGATTGTTTCTTGAGGAAGTCAGCAATAGGATCAGGAGAGCAATTGGACAGTACGAAGACCTGCTCTCAATCGTGAAACGCAGAAAGCTGAAGTGGTACGGTCACGTGTCAAGAGGCAGTGGGCTGGGCAAGACCATCCTGCAAGGTACCGTACCAGGTGGGAGAAGGAGAGGCAGGCAGAGAAAGAGGTGGGAAGACAACATCAAAGAGTGGACAGGCTTGACCTTTGCTGACTCACAGCGAGCCACAGAGGATAGAGATCGATGGAGGAAGATTGTCCGAAAGTCATCAGTGGTGCCTCAACAACCCATCTCAGGGTTAAGGGACTGAACTGAACTGAACTGTTTCTTTTAAGGAAAAAAGTGCTTGCTACTGAATACCAACGACAGCAACAACTATCATCATCATCATCATCATCATCATCATCATCATCATCATCATCATCATCATCATCATCATCATCATCATCATCATCATCATCAACAACAACAACAGTATTATCTTATCGTCAGCATTATTTTTTAATACTTCAACAAATCCGTTTGCTTTAACAATATTTTTTCCGGCACCACTTTACTTGTAAAGAATCATAGCAAGATGGATGCCAATTTACGGGCGCCGAGTGGCAACAATCACAACTTTCTAAACCACAACTCCGTGCCAGTTGTCAGATCAACCGTACACCCTGTAGTAGTGCATGCCCCCCTTCTGTCCCGGTCCAGTCATCTCGCAGTAGAAGGTCTCTATGTAGACGGGCTTGAAGGTAGAAGCCTGTCTGTCTGAGGCAGTGAAAGTGGCGGTGCCATTCTGGCTGATGTTGACCAGCACGATATCCCTGACGTAACCAGGACCCTGGTAGTTGGTGATCAGCTTCTCCAGCCCAAACGTGACCTGCGCATGAGTGCTGTCACCGAGCACTTGAAAGTCTGCAGATGAAAAAGAAAAGTATAGCTCAATCACAAATACAGATTGAGTCGTATCCAGAGAAAGGTTATATAAGAGATGCAGACACATATATTGATTCGGTGAAGATAAAGATAAGATACAAAGTCATAGATTGGTACAAACACAGACACACAATCACAGATGAACATAAAGACACAGACTTAAGTAAGGATGCAGATTTCGACTAAGATAATCACATATGCAGATTCAGACCTAGATGTAACCCCAGATGCACGTGTGGATAGACACACTGAGAGATGCAGATGTATAGCTGACTGTCACAGATGATGATATGCACAGAGAAAACCCCACGGAACGATTAAAAAGTAAATATACAGACATCCAGACATATTATGTTACAAAGAATCCAGTGTAAAAACGGCAAGCAAATACAACCCACACACTAACTTATAATTTCACACACACAAGCGCGCAAGTACACACATGTATATGTGAGCTAATCCAGCACAAGGTGCATGAAGTCTGTCTTGAGGATTTGAATTATTGGTATAATGAAAAACCACAAAACAAGAGCTTTAAATTGGTGCAAATTGTTTTGAAATGGGATGATTCAAAATGAAGTTATTGCAGATTATACATGTAGTAGAGTGATCTCAAATCAGTAGTATTGAGAAAGCAACTCTTGTTGACAGAGGCAGTGAGTGTTAACAGCCCTCAGCAACAGAGGTCAAATGTGTTTTACCAGGTTATTTTTACAACAGGATTGAACTGAGTATGCAGAGCAAGTATACACGTAGAAAAGACTGACGATTTTCGAATTATGTAAAGCGCACCAGTTACCTCGCCATGAGGGATTCAAATCTTGGATTCAAGTCAGGCAGAATCTGTTCTTTTCAAACCACACAGAAAAGTGAACACTTTACTAATGCTGTGATTAAACCACTTTTTAAGGCTGCAGTTATCTTCAAAACTCACGGAAATGCTAGAAAAATGATCCCGAATGCAAGAAATAGCTCAACATAAATTTTGACAAAAATCAGTCCAACACTTTACTCGCGTTTTCTGGCATTTTGCTCCAGCGACTTCATGTGCCCTTTCCCGGAACATCTCACAACTGTACGTGTATGTACAGGTATTTAAAGATGGTGTTTGTCCATAGTACTGAAACAAGACCCAAAGTCAGTCCTCACCATTAATGATCCCTCCACTCCTGGCGTTGACACCCAGGCCTCTGCAAAGGCTGTAGTCGGCAGCAAAGCGAACGGTGGCTCCGTTCTTCAGGGCTGCCATTAGACTCTGGAAGTTGACCAGCATTGGAGGAGGCTCGGCTGCTTCCTGGAAGAACTCCGCGCTGTTCAGGGCAAGAAGACCAGCTTTCAATGAACTGAACTCACCTGGAAATGTGTGTCCTTTGTAAGGAAAGGCAAAGGGAAAGTGTGGTCACACTACAACAGTGTTAGACCCGTTTATGTCCGGCGCCCTAGTTTTCTTTTCTTGTCATTTTTTTTAAAAAACGTTAAGCTTTGTATCGTCTTCATTGTCAATCTTGTTCGGTTTTCACTCTTGAATTTATGTAATGTCGATAGGGATCCATCTCTATTTGCTATTTGGGTGATATTTCTCTGAATTCGCATGGCAATGCGTTTGTATTTGTGCACGTGAGTGTGTGTATATGGGGGTAACTGCATTCTATTGGCGAATAATTTATTCTTCATCATAACATATCATAAGAAACAATAATGGTGCGGATATTTTTTCTTTTGTCGGCTTTTTCTGTTGTTGTTCATAAATGCTGACCATCGATCACAACATGTTTCACGCGGTGCGCTCACCATTATTATCACTGAAAAGGAAAATGATTATTCTACGAGGGTGTAGAATGTGTCAATGGAAGTTTTGCACATGCAGTTCTTGGTCCTGAAAACATCTTCAGCGCATAATTCCCCAACATTCTTCATATGTTTTGCTGGGAACCAAACTTCAAGAATGATGTCAAAGTCTTTTTTTGTTCAAATAAAGATTGGAACAATACAGTCACAAAGTGAAATCAAACATCACATGTACTAAATAAAAACTTCTTTGACCGAAAACATCGTTTAAAAAAATGCTTTCAGGCATCGTCACCATCATTAAACAATATTTGTTTCCAGAAAATCCCACAAGTGAATCAAAATGTCTGTTAAAATAATTGTCTTATTTTGTGTTTTCATTTTACGGTAACACATATTTTCACATATGTTCAGGACTTTTTGGCAAAACAACCAACAGCAACAACAACAACAATAGCAACTCGATCATACCTACTCCAAAGACCCTATACAATAAGATGATTCTTTAGGCACTCGGCCTATATAAAACATGATGACGGAGCCGAGAACTATAAATAGCTTTCGACCGAGACGCCCCAAGCGGAAATCGTGACGCTCGAGTCAAGGAAGACAATCTTCCACATACCCACAACAGAAACCGTAATGAGAATTAATCACTTTTATATTATATTATATTATTATATTGCAAGTTTTTGAATTAAATATCGATAACTAAACAAAGGCTGGTGAAGAAAAATCTTTCTGTCTGTAAACACAGTATCTGTAGGCCTACTTTTGCTGGCCGAGCCGCTCGCTGCGATAGTAGCGAGATAGAAGGATTTACTGAGTACGGTCATGGCTCATGCCGTGTAATTTTATGTTTATTACTATAGAATTGCATAGATCTACTGTAGTAGGGAAACACAAACAGATACTGTAAGCAAAAAAATGCAGATTTTATGATTTCCGTATTGCTTGCCGTGAAAATAACTTGCCGTATAAACAGCCTGCATGGTCACTTGATATACGGTCACGTGCAAATAGCCTGGGCACTAGATACACGGTCACGTGCAAATAGACAACCAAATAAAAAACTGTTCACAATAACAGGAAAACCACAATAACAGAGTTCACTATAAGTGGACTCCACTGTATCAACAAATTTAATAGAAAACTACATAACTAGTTTTCAACTTCAATAATGCTCATCTCCACAAAGCGAGTTGCCATGTGTCAACTGTCATGTTTGTAAAACCTACGTGCTTGCATTTTATTATGCTAGCTTTCCGGCATAGTGTTTGTAAGTTTTGTTTATCTTTATGACCTTTTTTTTCATTCCTGCTATGATCGGTTGCGTTTATTCATTGCGATGAAATGTTTTGGCCACTATTATTCACTATAATAAATTCCACATGCATCATTAATTTAATACTCATCAACATTTTCGCAAACAAAAATTGTATGAATTCAGTTGCCAAAACTCTTCAACTCTGATTCAGAATCACTCAGTTGTGATCAAGCCTCAAGGCGATATTTATCATCTAACGTGAATCATTCAATATCAAAACTGCTGAATAAGACTGAGGTGCTGACGTGACTAAATCAGCAGATTTTCCAAAACAAATATCGGCACACCTACAAAAGCAAAAGCCACAAGCTTCCTCCACCAGTTCAGCAGATTTAGATTACACTACAAGTTTTGTATTTTATTGCGCTTAGCTCAAAACACATTTATATAATCATTACTTACCTCTCTTTATTTTTCTACGGAAAACGAAAAAACGACTTCTGTGGACACGCATAGCGCGAGTTAACACAGTTATTCGCACTGCAATGGTCACCTCCTTGCCTTGATTTCTTCTTCGTGGTCGACATTTTTGACCGGCTAATCACGACTACGACTTCTGTGGACACGCATAGCGCGAGTTAACACAGTTATTCGCACTGCAATGGTCACCTCCTTGCCTTGATTTCTTCTTCGTGGTCGACATTTTTGACCGGCTAATCACGACTACCGCTTGGTGGCGCGCGTGACCCTAATTTCGCCGGAAGTGACCGGACGAATCATCTTATTGTATAGGGTCTTTGCCTACTCCACGAAATGCCCACCGCTCATACATCTTTATGCCGAGACCCAGCATATTTAAAGAAAGTTTCACAGACCTCATTCCCGAGGTGAAGGCCGAGCACGTGAGCATGAACTTCCAGTACACAAAGTTCACGTCCGGAGTGAGTTGGGTCACGGTGACCGTCACTCTGTCAGAGTAAGTCCTGAATTCCCTCAGCTGTAGCACCAGTCCGCCTGTAGGAAAAAATAGACAGACAGACACACACACGCGCGCGCGCGCACGGGCTCGGGGGCGCGCAGCTCACACATTGTCTCACACACACACACACACACACACACACACACACGCACACACGCACACACGTACGCACGCACGCACACACATACACAGAGGCAAGTACGCACACACACGCGCACGCACACACACACACACACACACACACACACAAACACACATACACACACGCACGCAAAGAGCAAGAGAGTGAGAGAGGATGAGAGAGAGAGAGAGAGAGAGAGAGAGAGAGAGAGAGAGAGAGAGAGAGAGAGAGAGAGAGAGAGGACTGCATACCTGTGGAGTTTGCTTCAAAAGTGGACGTTGTGAAGGCGAAGTATTCGTCGGGACCAAACCGAGAATCGTTGAAGTACTCATACGTGTCGATGTAACCTCCCATCAAGGCCGCGACCTCGGCCTTGACCCCCGTGGTGACCTTGCAGGAGTTGGTTTGAATGGCGTAGCGCACCGGAATGCCTTGGTCCAGTGTGTTGACGAGGTCCACGAAGGTGTTCACTGTTGTCCTGTGTCTGGACACCACGGGCGCAATGAGTCGTCTGTGTACAATAAATGTATTACAATCCAACACAGTACAATACAATGCAATACAGTACAATACGATGCAATGCCTTAT
Organism: Theodoxus fluviatilis; assembly: GCA_034096865.1. Taxonomy (NCBI): domain Eukaryota; kingdom Metazoa; phylum Mollusca; class Gastropoda; order Cycloneritida; family Neritidae; genus Theodoxus; species Theodoxus fluviatilis. The sequence goes on from JAWQFJ010031174.1 coordinate 34,640, forward strand.
GGGATAATACAATGCAGTGCAATAGTTTGAATACTCACAACACACAAAAAACACAACAACAAAAGAGATCATTAAAAAAACACCGCATTGCAAAACGGGCAAGGCAAGACAAATCATCACAAAAGTGTGCAATGCTGCCCGATATGCGCGTTAAGATACAAACTGCACCATATGGATTATTGTTTTCATGCAACTCAGCACTGCACAACCTGAGCATACACACTACACGCAACACCACAATACGCAACACCACGACTCAGTGTATTTCAGTTATAAATACAGTTGATATTCCCATTAGACACCACGATGCACATTAACATAGGCGTGATGACATGGAAACATTCGTGTGTATAATCACACAGGCACACACATGCACGCAAGTGCGCAGACACGTGCAAACACAGTCTTACACTCTCAAGTTTGTTCGCTCACGCGCGCACACGCACGCACACACATACACACACACAGACCCACGCACTCATAGAGACGCACGTACTCACGCACGCTCGCGCACACACACACACACACACACACACACACATGTATACACACGCACACAGACACATACACTCGCACACACGCGCGAGCGCGCGTGCACACTCAAGAAATGTTTACCTGCTGTGGTTTACTTCGGAGACCATTTTAGTCATGTTGTATGGAGAGGGGTAAGACATTATAACAGTCTTGTTTTGTAGAGTGTAGCGTTCGTCAACTGTCAAGTACGCTGATGAAAAGGTCACATTGGCGATTATCATCACCTGTAAAAAAAACAACACCTAAATGAGGACTGGAAATTTTGGAATACTTTTAAATTTGGGCATTTAGTTTTAAAAGTGTGGTAGGAAAGATCTGAGTGGCTGAACAGCCGCATTGTACCTCTGCTATAGAGACTGATTTTTAGAAAACATGATTTGGTATCAATCAGCATTAATTCACGCTTACTGGGGCGGAAACACTCATGGGCACATGTGTTTTAAGTTTTCTAGATTACATCATCACATTATGCCTCCCAGTTTACGATCGAATCTTGACGAATGCACCGACGAGAGCAGCAATCAGGTGCTTGCTGCTCAGATTTCAAAACAATTTTGAAATGGTTTTTTTCTCGATTATCTCTTTCCGACGGATATGACACAGTTTCGAGCACTTCAGAACGTCACGCATCCTAAGAGTGATGGGCAGGGCAGAAAGGGAGTCACGAGCGAATGAATGATTCGTGTGTGAAATAACCATCAGAGCACGTAGGCAAAGACAATTAAAGAGTCGATCGTAGTAGTAGATAA
>JAWQFJ010031176.1:0-27500 GCA_034096865.1 Theodoxus fluviatilis
ACACGTATTTGCTTGAACTTGACGACTCACTGAGCTGACAGTTGTCAAAGGCATCTACTAAAATGTTTGTCATTGTTGATCATATTCTTCATATACCTTACCAACTGTTGTACATAGATTCGCTACTGGGTTTTTTTTTCTCCTTATCTTTTCATGTTTTCATTTCTTTATGAGCAAGGACAGTTTGTAAGATAGGCAGAAATGCCTAAAATTTCATCCTTGATAAATAAAGAATCAATCAATCAATCAATCAATCTGTCCTTTGTGTGTATGTGTATGCATCTTTGTGTGTGTATGTGTGTGTGTGTGTGTGTGTGTGTGTGTGTGTGTGTTGATGTAAGTATGTGTTTTTATGGGCTTATATTCTAGGTGTGTAATGTCATGTAGACTGTGTGTGCTGTGTCAACCTTATTCTGTGTGTGCTGTGTCAAGCTTATACTGTTTGTGCTGTGTCAAGCTTATACTGTGTGTGCTGTGTCAAGCTTATACTGTGTGTGCTGTGTCAAGCTTATACTGTGTGTGCTGTGTCAAGTTTATACTGTGTGTGCTGCGTCAAGCTTATACTGTGTGTGCTGTGTCAAGCTTATTATGTGTGTGCTGTGTCAAGCTTATACTGTGTGTGCTGTGTCAAGCTTATACTGTGTGTGCTGTGTCAAGCTTATACTGTGTGTGCTGTGTCAAGCTTATACTGTGTGTGCTGTGTCAAGCTTATACTGTGTGTGCTGTGTCAAGCTTATACTGTGTGTGCTGTGTCAAGCTTTTACTGTGTGTACTGTGTCAAGCTTATTCTGTGTGTGCTGTGTCAAACTTATACTGTGTGTGCTGTGTCAAGCTTATTATGTGTGTGCTGTGTCAAGCTTATTATGTGTGTGCTGTGTCAAGCTTATACTGTGTGTGCTGTGTCAAGCTTATACTGTGTGTGCTGTGTCAAGCTTATACTGTGTGTGCTGTGTCAAGCTTATACTGTGTGTGCTGTGTCAAGCTTATACTGTGTGTGCTGTGTCAAGCTTATACTGTGTGTGCTGTGTCGTGAGGTTAATGACTGTTCTGCCTGACCCAGCCTCAGGGGGAAGCTGTGGATGCGGCAGCAGGCAACTACAACACGCTGCAGCTGCCACTGCGAGGCCCACTGCGCTCCATCCTGAAGAAGGCCACCTCCCAGCCATCGCTGGAGCGCCGATCCAGCACAGGCAGTCTGAGGGGTGAGGCAGCAGAAATGGCTGTGGGTTGGAGTGGAATGGGCACTGGAAGGAACATCAAGTGAAGACATAGATGGTGGTCTTCATTTTTGTCTTGATCCTTATCCTGTGGAGTCACTTGGAGGGAGTGGGTGCAGTGTTTGATGCTGTCCTTGCCCTTTTGTTTCATCCTTGGATGAGGTAACGTGCTGTATGTGTAATGTTTTTCCTTTGGACTTGGGGCCTTTTCATCCGCTGGCCCAGCCAGTGTTATATTGTCATGAGGGATTTTGATTGTGCCAGAGTTGTTTTGCTAAATATTTGTGCACTGATGAAGCCATTAGGAACAGCAACTCTTTGCAACACTTTTATTCACATGCATATATACAGTTTTAACTGCTTTTGTTTAGAATGTCTGTATTCTTGAGCATTTTGCCACACACTCATAAAGTTGAGCTGTTGTTGGCGTCAGTGGGTCTCACTAGTCCCTGGTTCTGGCTTGGTGAGTCACTCTGTCAGTGGGCATCCATCCATCCACCATCCATCCACCCACCCACCCACCCACCTGTCCATCCGTCCATCCGTCCATCCATCCATCCATCCATCCATCCATCCATCCATCCATCCATCCATCCATCCATCCATCCATCCATCCATCCATCCATCCATCCATCCATCCATCCATCCATCCATCCATCCATCCATCCATCCATCCATCCACCCATCCACCCATCCATCCATCCACCCACCCACCCACCAACCCACCCACCCATCCACCCATCCATCCATCCACCCACCCACCCATCCATCCATCCACCCACCCATCTACCCATCCACCCATCCATCCATCCATCCTTCCACTCATCCACCCACCCATCTCCTTGTTTCACTTCTTCTGATGCCCTCTCTGACAGCAGCCCCCCAGCAGTCACACTTGTCTGCAAGGTGCTCCCAGCTGTCTGCTATGATTTCCCTGAGATTCACATCTCCTCTGCAGACATCCTTGTAGCACAGTTGGGAATTGCCAACAGGGTGGGATCCTGTGGTGATGCATTCTAGTCCACTAGAGACTTTGCCTGCTGGTGAAAGAGTCTCTAGCACAGTTCATATCACATGATGGAAGGTTTCCGTCCGAAATATTCAAATAGAGGTCACACGAGAGGCTTGTGAGATAGCCCTCTGCTCCCTGACATATGCCGTTACAGTAGTTCTGAGACTATTTTGCACAAAACTAATAAATTACGCTTGTTAATGCAATAAACAAGCGTTTATTTGATAAAATGAATATAATATTTGTGTTGAAATGGAAACAAGTTTTGACATCTGAATGATTTCTGTAAAAAGTGGGGAAAAATAGTATCTGAAGCAAACTATTTTGGGCGTAATGCTGTGATGCAAAGGGTCAAGTCTACTATGCATTAATTGCAAACTGCGCCAGAGTCAATACTGACTCGGGTTCACAGAATGGTGGTGATGAGCACCACACAGTTGAACAAGAAATGTACATGAAAGTTTACTTGGCTAATTGTGTTCTGCAGCTGATATGGACAAATACTATAAGAGGCTGGCCAATTCAAAGAAGGAGAGCATCGTTGAGGACAGGCCTTTCTACCTGAAGGTAATTCTGACTTGTACACCTTGGTGTAGACAGTGACCCCTGGCTTCAGTGTGGGCTCACTTGGGAACGCAGACTGTCACTTGGACTTTTTGTGGAGTCTAGACTTTCACTATGTGCTTTGTGTGAACTGCAGATTGTTTGCATGGAGTCTAGACTTTCACTATGTGCTTTGTGTGAACTGCAGATTGTTTGCATGGAGTCTAGACTTTCACTGTGTGCTTTGTGTGAACTGCAGATTGTTTGCATGGAATCTGGGCAGATTGCAGTTTTCTATCGACACTTGAAGTGGAATGTAGTTTTTGACTCACATGCGAAGCAAAAGTGAGTCTATGTACTCAGCCGTGTCGTCCGTCCGTCCGTCCGTCCGTCCGTCCGTCCGTCCGGGCGTAAAAAACTTAAACGTTGGATTTTTCTCGGAGACTATTAAGTCTATCAACACCAAATGTGGCATGATCGTGTATGATGACAAGGCCTCAAAAAACATACATAGTGACTTGACCTTGCTTCAAGGTCAAGGTCACAGGAGCCATAAATGTGGTCTCAAAAACAGTCATTTTTCACATTTTCCCAATTTTCTCCCACGTTATTGAGAATGGCGACCTTAGCTACAAGTGGTATATAGGTCAAAGCAAGCCCTATCTTTTGATACCAGCTTGGTTGACCTTGCTTCAAGGTCAAGGTCACAGGAGCTCTTCAAAGTTGGAATGAATACATATTTTGAAGTGACCTTGACCCTGAACTATGGAAGATAACTGTTTCAAACTTAATAATTATGTGGGGCACATGTTATACTTTCATCATGAGACACATTTGGTCACATATCATCAAGGTCAAGGTCACTTTGACCCTTATGAAATGTGACCAAAATGGGGTAGTGAACCACTAAAAGTGACTATATCTCATGGTAGAAAGTGCCAATAAGCACCATTGTGCTTCCTATGTCTTGAATTAACAGCTTTGTGTTGCATGACCTTGGATGACCTTGACCTTGGGTCAAGGTCACATGTATTTTGGTAGGAAAAATGTGTAAAGCATTTCTTTGTGTATGATGTCATTGGTAGGTTTAGTTGTTTGACCTTGACCTTGAAGGTCACCTGAAGGTCAAGGTCATATAAAGGTCAAGATCAAGCATGTGAGTCGTATGGGCTTTGCCCTTCTTGTTCTTTTAAGAAGTAGATGTTACATAAAATGCAGGCTTTAAGCATGAACTTTGTGTGATTGTTAGTGTAGATTTCCAATCTGTGATGTGAACTGCACATTGTTTCCGTGGAAAGACAGCTTGTAGAGATAGCCTTTGTGGTGAAAATTGCCTGTTGATGGTCTCGGTTTTGTTTGGACTTTGTGTGTAGCTGCTTGGCATGTCTTTATTTGTGTGTCATTTTCCATCAAAATCCGAAGTCCCAGGTGTGGTTTGCACTTGCTGGCCGTTGTGTTTTGTGACTTATTGTGCCTCACTGCATGTCTTCACTCATTTTCAGAAGGGAAGTGTTGCAAGTTTGCACAGGAAAGTTAAACTGGTAAGCTTTGTCTGTGTGTCTGTATGTCTCTGTGTGTGTGTGTGTGTGTTTGTGTGTGTGTGTGTGTGTGTGTGTGTGTGTGTGTGTGTGTGTGTGTCTGTCTGTGTGTCTGTCTGTCTCTGTCTGTCTGTCTGAGTGTTTGTGTGTGTGTGTCAGTGTGTCTGTCTGTGTGTGTGTGTGTGTGTCTGTGTGTGTGTGTGTGTGTGTGTGTGTGTGTGTGTGTGTGTGTGTGTGTGTGTGTGTGTGTGTGTGTGTGTGTGCGTCTGTGTGTGTGTCTGTGTGTGTGTCTGTCTGTCTGTCTGTCTGTCTGTCTGTCTGTCTGTCTGTCTGTCTGTCTGTCTGTCTGTCTGTCTGTCTGTCTGTCTATCTGTCTCTCTCTGTCTCTGTCTGTCTGTCCGTCCGTCAGTCCGTCAGTCCGTCCGTCTGTGTCTGTCTTTCTTGACTTGTCTTGTCTTGTCCTGTCCTGTCCTTTCTTGTCTTCTCTCCTCTCTCTCTCTCTCTCTCTCTCTCTCTCTCTCTCTCTCTCTCTCTCTCTCTCTCTCTCTCTCTCTCTCTCTCTCTCTCTCTCTCTCTCTCTCTCTCTCCCCCCCTCTAATTACAACCCCCCCCTCTAATAACCCCCCCCCCATATAATAACTCCCCCCCCATCTCTCTCCCTGCTTCCCTCCCACCCCCACCTCACCTCCACCCCACCCCCACACCCCTTTGTCATGAAACACCCGGCCTACTTTCTTCTCACCTGGCAGATTTCAAGCATTCATGTAACAACCACACCCGAACTCTCCATCTTCTTTCGTCTTTATACCACCACCCCCACCCCCACCCCCCACCCCCCCCTACTTCCTCTCGACCCCAAATACTTAAGCCCACTTGAGACTACTAGTACTCAGTGTGCAGGACAGTTCAAGTCATGGATGGACATTTTGCTGCTGTTGTTTGCTGAGAGAAAACTTGCTTTGCTTTTTGCGTGAGGCATCTGCAGCCTGCTATTATTTCCTCTTCAATTTCAGCCTCCCACTGCTTTGAAAGTGAAGCATCTGGCCCTCCATGAAGTAAGTGCTGCTGGTGATAGATTGAAGTGGACTCTTATAAGATTACTGTTCTCAGTTCTTCATGCCTGAAATATCGACACACTTTGATGAAACATTTAACCCACAAGATCTTTTTTCATACAGTCTTTCATCTTGTAAGTCTGTATCCATTATTTCATGATGATTGTTCATGTTGGCAAGTGTTCTTGAACACCTCATCTTGTAATCCACCTGACTGACCAGTGGCTTGATGTCAAATCACCCTGTGGACCCTTCTGTCAAAATGTTAAAATGTGGTATTTTTCATGAAGTGATTTTGCCTAGGAGTTGTATGCACACATAATTGGAATGTGCGTCAACATCCACACAGTCCCACCTCTGTTGGTCCTCCTCCACTGGACAGCTGAATGTCCAAGATGTGGCTCAGGGTGAACATCAGGCAACCCTGACTGCAAGTTTTGACGCAGCAATGATCGTGGCATGACACCTCAGTGGCCTTGGTTCAAACAGATCTCTGCCAGTTTGGGTTGAACTTGAAGGCTGCTTGCATTACGAGGTGTTGTTGTTGTTGATGACAGAGAGCGTTTGAAGAGAACACGGCCCTGTGTTGCAGCAAGAGGAGTGGGAACGCCAGCAGCTGCTGATGGAGGTGGAGTGGGAGGACGTCCAGATCGACCCTGCCCCCTTCCAGCTGGTGGAGCGCACCTCCCTCCACAAGGTAGGCGGCATCCTGGTTCTACTGCAGCATCCTGGTCCTACTGGTGCAGCATCTTGGTCCTACTGGTGCAGCATCTTGGTCCTGCTGCTGCAGCATCTTGGTCCTGCTGCTGCAGCATCTTGGTCCTGCTGCTGCAGCATCCTGGTTCTACTGCAGCATCCTGGTTCTACTGCAGCATCTTGGTCCTGCTGCTGCAGCATCCTGGTTCTACTGCAGCATCCTGGTCCTACTGCAGCATCTTGGTCCTACTGGTGCAGCATCTTGGTCCTACTGCAGCATCTTGGTCCTACTGCAGCATCTTGGTCCTACTGCAGCATCTTGGTCCTACTGCAGCATCTTGGTCCTACTGCAGCATCTTGGTCCTACTGCTGCATCTTGGTCCTACTGCAGCATCTTGGTCCTACTGCAGCATCTTGGTCCTACTGCAGCATCTTGGTCCTACTGCTGCAGCATCTTGGTCCTACTGCAGCATCTTGGTCCTACTGCAGCATCTTGGTCCTACTGCTGCAGCATCTTGGTCCTACTGCAGCATCTTGGTCCTGCTGGTGCAGCATCTTGGTCCTGCTGGTGCAGCATCCTGGTCCTGCTACTGCAGCATCTTGGTCCTGCTGCTGCAGCATCTTGGTCCTGCTGCTGCAGCATCCTGGTTCTACTGCAGCATCCTGGTCCTACTGCAGCATCTTGGTCCTACTGGTGCAGCATCTTGGTCCTACTGCAGCATCTTGGTCCTGCTGGTGCAGCATCTTGGTCCTGCTGCTGTAGCATCTTGGTCCTGCTGCTGTAGCATCTTGGTCCTGCTGCTGCAGCATCCTGGTCCTGCTGCTGCAGCATCTTGGTCCTGCTGCTGCAGCATCTTGGTCCTGCTGCTGTAGCATCTTGGTCCTGCTGCTGCAGCATCTTGGTCCTGCTGCTGCAGCATCCTGGTCTTGCCGCAGCATCCTGGTCTTGCCGCAGCATCTTGGTCCTGCTGCGGCATCTTGGTCCTGCTGCGGCATCTTGGTCCTGCTGCGGCATCTTGGTCCTGCTGCGGCATCTTGGTTCTGCTGTAGCATCTTGGTCCTGCTGTAGCATCTTGGTTCTGCTGCGGCATCTTGGTCCTGCTGCGGCATCTTGGTTCTGCTGTAGCATCTTGGTTCTGCTGCGGCATCTTGGTCCTGCTGCGGCATCTTGGTCCTGCTGCTGTAGCATCTTGGTTCTGCTGCGGCATCTTGGTTCTGCTGTAGCATCTTGGTTCTGCTGCGGCATCTTGGTCCTGCTGCGGCATCTTGGTCCTGCTGTAGCATCTTGGTTCTGCTGCGGCATCTTGGTCCTGCTGTAGCATCTTGGTTCTGCTGCGGCATCTTGGTCCTGCTGCAGCATCTTGGTTCTGCTGTGGCATCTTGGTCCTGCTGCTGCAGCATCTTGGTCCTGCTGTTGCAGCATCCTGGTCCTGCTGTAGCATCTTGGTCCTGCTGCTGTAGCATCCTGGTCCTGCTGCAGCATCTTGGTCCTGCTGTAGCATCTTGGTCCTGCTGCTGTAGCATCCTGGTCCTGCTGGTGCAGCATCCTGGTCCTGCTGTAGCATCCTGGTCCTGCTGGTGCAACATCTTGGTCCTGCTGTAGCATCTTGGTCCTGCTGCAGCATCTTGGTCCTGCTGGTGCAGCATCCTGGTCCTGCTGCAGCATCTTGGTCCTGCTGCTGTACAATACAAGATACAAGATACAAGATACTTTATTGTCCTCATTGATCACAAGGAAATTCGTTTTGTCGGTGGCAAAAACATAATACATACATACAAAAACAAAAACAGTTCAACATTAATTAACTCAATCATATCGTTCAAGTTATGGAGTCCATCAGAGGCAATTCAATTTAATAGAGAAACATTTTACACCAAAACAAGTAATCACAGAAGGAACAAAGACACAAGCATGCACATCAAACAATCATCGTCACGCAATAACACATACCCGATCTTCATCCATAACACATGTACAAGAACACAACCCCCCCCCGTCATGTTCATCATCCTGCATGCACATCAACAACCACACTCGCACAGCACACATAACACATACACGATCATCAACGCATAACGCATGCACCCCCCCCCCCCCACACACACACACACACACTCTCACATGTTACTCCTTGTTGTTACAGACATAGTTCACACCATTCATAGTCCTTTCTGTCACAGTTCACAGTCCTCGTAGTCCCAGTTCACTTTACTCCAATCTCTCCGTCATATGTCACATCAATCCTGGTCACATAGTCACAACTCTCATCACTCATCCTCACAGTCACAGTTCACATCACCCACTCTTCAGTCACAGTTCGCGTCACTCCTGGTCCCACATTCACGTCAAGTCTCACAACAATCTTCATGCATACTACCCATTCACCGGGACTCGTTGAAGAGACGGATGGCTGTCGGGAGGAACGAATCCCTCATGCGGTTTGTTCTGGCAGGCCAGCACCTCAGGCGACGTGAGGATTCACGAGTGGGTTCGCATGACGCGAATGCCTGGTGCAGAGGGTGGCGGTCGTCAGATCGAATCTTGCCCATCTTCCTCAGGGCCACACTGGGGTAGCGATCACTGAGAGGCTGGAGGTCGGAGCCTGGTCCTGCTGCAGCATCTTGGTCCTGCTGCTGTAGCATCTTGGTTCTGCTGTAGCATCTTGGTTCTGCTGCGGCATCTTGGTCCTGCTGCAGCATCTTGGTTCTGCTGTAGCATCTTGGTCCTGCTGCTGCAGCATCTTGGTCCTGCTGTTGCAGCATCCTGGTCCTGCTGTAGCATCTTGGTCCTGCTGCTGTAGCATCCTGGTCCTGCTGCAGCATCTTGGTCCTGCTGTAGCATCCTGGTCCTGCTGCTGCAGCATCTTGGTCCTGCTGCTGCAGCATCCTGGTCCTGCTGTAGCATCTTGGTCCTGCTGCTGCAGCATCCTGGTCCTGCTGCAGCATCTTGGTCCTGCTGCTGTAGCATCCTGGTCCTGCTGCTGCAGCATCTTGGTCCTGCTGCTGCAGCATCCTGGTCCTGCTGTAGCATCTTGGTCCTGCTGCTGCAGCATCTTGGTCCTGCTGGTGCAGCATCCTGGTCCTGCTGTAGCATCTTGGTCCTGCTGCTGCAGCATCTTGGTCCTGCTGGTGCAGCATCCTGGTCCTGCTACTGCAGCATCTTGGTCCTGCTGCTGTAGCATCCTGGTCCTGCTGCTGCAGCATCTTGGTCCTGCTGCTGCAGCATCCTGGTCCTGCTGTAGCATCTTGGTCCTGCTGCTGTAGCATCCTGGTCCTGCTGCAGCATCTTGGTCCTGCTGTAGCATCCTGGTCCTGCTGCTGCAGCATCTTGGTCCTGCTGCTGCAGCATCCTGGTCCTGCTGTAGCATCTTGGTCCTGCTGCTGCAGCATCCTGGTCCTGCTGCAGCATCTGGTCCTGCTGCTGAGCATCCTGGTCCTGCTGCAGCATCGTCTGCTGTAGCATCCTGGTCCTGCTGCTGCAGCATCTGGTCCTGCTGCAGCATCCTGGTCCTGCTGCTGCAGCATCTTGGTCCTGCTGCTGCAGCATCCTGGTCCTGCTGTAGCATCTTGGTCCTGCTGCTGCAGCATCTTGGTCCTGCTGGTGCAGCATCCTGGTCCTGCTGTAGCATCTTGGTCCTGCTGCTGCAGCATCTTGGTCCTGCTGGTGCAGCATCCTGGTCCTGCTACTGCAGCATCTTGGTCCTGCTGCTGTAGAATCCTGGTCCTGCTGCTGCAGCATCTTGGTCCTGCTGCTGCAGCATCCTGGTCCTGCTGTAGCATCTTGGTCCTGCTGCTGTAGCATCCTGGTCCTGCTGCAGCATCTTGGTCCTGCTGTAGCATCCTGGTCCTGCTGCTGCAGCATCTTGGTCCTGCTGCTGTAGCATCCTGGTCCTGCTGCTGTAGCATCTTAGGTCCTGCTGCTGCAGCATCTTGGTCCTGCTGCTGCAGCATCCTGGTCCTGCTGCAGCATCCTGGTCCTGCTGGTGCAGCATCTTGGTCCTGCTGCTGCAGCATCCTGGTCCTGCTGTAGCATCTTGTTCCTGCTGCTGTAGCATCCTGGTCCTGCTGCAGCATCTTGGTCCTGCTGTAGCATCCTGGTCCTGCTGCTGCAGCATCCTGGTCCTGCTGCTGCAGCCTCTTGGTCCTGCTGCTGCAGCATCTTGGTCCTGCTGCTGCACCATCCTGGTCCTGCTGCTGCAGCATCTTGGTCCTGCTGCTGCAACATCCTGGTCCTGCTACCGCAGCATCTTGGTCCTGCTGCTGCACTATCGTGGTCCTGCTACCGCAGCATCTTGGTCCTGCTGCTGCAGCATCTTGGTCCTGCTGCTGCAGCATCTTGGTCCTGCTGCTGCAGCATCCTGGTCCTGCTGCAGCATCTTGGTCCTGCTGCTGTAGCATCCTGGTCCTGCTGCTGCAGCATCTTGGTCCTGCTGCTGCAGCATCCTGGTCCTGCTGCAGCATCTTGGTCCTGCTGCTGCAGCATCTTGGTCCTGCTGCTGCAGCATCTTGGTCCTGCTGCTGCAGCATCCTGGTCCTGCTGCAGCATCCTGGTCCTGCTGCAGCATCTTGGTCCTGCTACCGCAGCATCTTGGTCCTGCTGCTGCAGCATCTTGGTCCTGCTGCTGCAGCATCCTGGTCCTGCTGCAGCATCTTGGTCCTGCTGCCGCAGCATCTTGGTCCTGCTGCTGCAGCATCTTGGTCTGGCTGCTGCAACATCTTGGTCCTGCTGCTGCACCATCTTGGTCCTGCTGCTGCACCATCTTGGTCCTGCTGCATTGTCACATCCCTGTTGCTTTTTGCTGCTGTGGCAGTCACAGTTTCATTGCTCCTTGATGCTCCTTTGCTTCTTGCTGCCTTTGCAGTGACATCTTCATTGCTTTTTGCTGCCTTTGCAGTGACATCTTCATCGCTTCTTGCTGCCATTGCAATGACATCTTCATTGCTTTTTGCTGCCTTTGCACTGACATCTTCATTGCTTTTTGCTGCCTTTGCACTGACATCTTCATTGCTTTTTGCTGCCTTTGCAGTGACATCTTCATTGCTTTTTGCTGCCTTTGCACTGACATCTTCATAGCTTTTTGCTGCCTTTGCAGTGACATCTTCATTGCTTTTTGCTGCCTTTGCAGTGACATCTTCATTGCTTTTTGCTGTCTTTGCAGCGACATCTTCATCGCTTCTTGCTGCCATTGCAGCAACATCTTCATTGCTTTTTGCTGTCTTTGCAGCGACATCTTCATCGCTTCTTGCTGCCATTGCAGCGACATCTTCATCACTTCATTTGTTGTTTTTTGCAGGCACATTTCTATTGCTGCCTGCTGCTGTCGTGGTGACAACTTCTTTGTTTCTTGCTGCATCAGGAAAACATCCATTTCTCCTTATTGCTAAACGAAATAAACCATTACCTTTTGATGCCTAGTTTTCAACCTTATATTGTATGACATCGATGTATGACAGAGCATGACATGGCATGGCATGACAAAATACATCAGCATATTTCATGGCATAAGATGTTCATGGCTTCCATGACAAATTTGTTTTGTAAGGCCTTGCCAAAAGATAGCACAGTTCAGCTCAGTTCAGTTCAGTTCAGTCTCTTAACCCTGAGATGGGATGTTGAGGCACCACTGATGACTTTCGGACAATCTTCCTCCATCGATCTCTATCCTCTGTGGCTTGCTGTGAGTCAGCAAAGGTCAAGCCTGTTCACTCTTTGATGTTGTCTTCCCACCTCTTTCTCTGCCTGCCTCTCCTTCTCCCACCTGGTACGGTACCTTGCAGGATGATCTTGGCCAGCCCACTGCCTCTTGACACGTGACCGTACCACTTCAGCTTTCTGCTTTTCACGATTGAGAGCAGGTCTTCGTACTGTCCAATTGCTCTCCTGATCCTGTTGCTGACTTCCTCATTCGTGACATGGTCTTTATAAGAAAAAAAAATAAAACTTTCAGTATATAGCAGAAAAAACCCAAAACTTTCACTATTTAGCAATGGAAGGTTGAGGGGGCTCCTGTATGGGTGAGACCATTGCCTACCCTATTGTTGGGTGAGACCATTGCCTACCCTATTGTTGGATGAGACCATTGCCTACCCTATTGTTGGATGAGGCCATTGCCTACCCTATTGTTGGATGGAGGAAATCTGGACTTCCTTGTCCTAGTCTCCCATCTTTGGTGAATTGCACAGGTGACAAGGTGGATCTATAGGTAATCCTCTTCACACAAGACAAAGTCAAGAGGAGGGCAGGTGTTGAAGATCATGTAGATAGTGAGGATGATTTTCCAACATTTGACAGTCCCTGACAGAACCTCCAGCACACCATCTAAAATGACATCCATTTCACTGCTCGTCACATTGATGCATCTTAACCGGTTTCCAGTGTTGCATTGAAATGCATTTGTCTCAATGAATTTGAATGTTCACAGCAAGAATGCATTAACTGGTTTTCTGTCTGTCTGCCCAGGTCCATTCCATGTTTTCCCTGCTGGGACTGAACCATGCCTTTGTCACCAACACCGGCCAGCTGGTGGGAATTGTTGGCCTGTCTGAGGTAATGTGTTCATCAGCATCAGCGTTCATCGTTGTAATAGTGCATGCATGCTTGTGTGTGTGTGTGTGTGTGTGTGTATGTGTGTGTGTATGTGTGTGTGTGTATGTGTGTATGTGTGTGTGTATGTGTGTGTGTATGTGTGTGTGTGTGTGTGTGTGTGTGTATGTGTGTGTGTGTATGTGTGTGTGTGTGTGTGTGTGTGTGTGTGTGCGTGTGTGTGTGTGTGAGCATGTGTGTATATATGTATGTGTGTGTGTGTATGTGTGTGTGTGTATGTGTGTGTGTGTATGTGTGTGTGTATGTGTGTGTGTATGTGTGTGTGTGTGTATGTGTGTGTGTGTGTGTGTATGTGTGTGTGTGTGTGTGTGTGTGTGTGTGTGTGTGTGTGTGTGTGTGTGTGTGTGTGTGTGTATGTGTGTGTGTGTGTGTGTGTGTGTGTGTGTGTGTGCATGTGTATGTGTGTGTATGTGTGTGTGTGCGTGTGTGTATGTGTGTGTGTGTGCATGTGTGAGTGTGTGGGTGTGTGCATGCACGCACAAGTGTGTGTGTGTGCGCACGTGTGCATGTCTGTGAGTCTGAATGTCAGTTTGTACACTGTGCATTTGTTTTGTAATACCATGAATCTTCATGTTTAATGTTTATTTTACGTCTAGTATAATCTGTAACAGCTTTTCAGGCAGCATTTTGTGGATTGGTTGTTGAAATTGGGTACATTTCTTTTTATATTGTTTATATATGTAAATGGTAACCTGTAGACCGAATCACTGTGTGTTGTTTGCTGCCCATTGCCATCTGCAATGGAAACTGGTAGTATTTTATTGCAAGGCAGTGTTGACTTTGCATGTGAACAGAACTCAGAAGTAAAGAGGTCCCTCCAGCTGATTGGGTGTGAAGTGTGAAGATCCATTTGACTTTTGATGACATTTGTTCTGTTTCTCCTCTGGAGCCTGATGCTTTGTGAATATGAGAAACAAGATGTATAAGTTTAGTGGTTTTTCGGTGAGTGTGTTTTATGTTAATATCATTTTTACATGCCTCCTTTGCTTAAAAAATTTATGAAATGAAAGTAAGACATTTCTTTTATGTCAGTAAAACTGAAAGTTTTGTTTTTAAGATCAGATTTTAAAAAAGCTTCTGTATTGCCTCTTTATAAAGCAATGAAAGTTTCATGATTTTTTTTTTTGCTTTGAGTAAATCAGTCTGCACAGCCTGCTGACAGATGGACTTGTTGGTTGCTGCAGCTGCGGGCAGCCATCCAAGGCAACCTGGATGCTGAGAAGGAGCGCAAGGCCAGGCGGAAGGCTGGCATCGTTGACCCTGAGGAGGACAATCCAGATCGTCTGGTGGTGGAGGAGCCTGAGGGGGAAAAGTTCACCTTGGTCAGGGAAGAGCATACTCCTGAGGGAGTGGTCCCCTATGCAGATGAAGAGAACAGCAGCCAGATCAACGGAAGCAACCCTCGGGAGAATGGCGAGGCGCAGGTGTGAGGGTCAGCCTGACTGGATCTCAAGCCGAGCTCTGTGCTGTTGTTAGGCCAGTGTGTGTGAGTCAGGCCTTCACAGACCTGGTGCCAGTGGCAGATGATAACCTTACATATAAATACTTCCTGAATGAGGCTAGACTGATGACCAATGCTTTTTGAGAATTTTTTGGTTCTCATCAGGGGACAGGGCAGGTGCTGTCATCATTTCTCTGGGTTTTCATCTGTAGACATAACTGTGTGTTCCGGTGTTGCATTCAGAAGTGGGGATTCATGCAGTTTGTCTAGGAAGCTTCATAAAGCAATGAATGACTGATGGATTCCTCCTTCCTAGATGAAGTGATTTCACAAAGTGAAAGACCAATGGATGCTGGAACTGAGGCTCGAGGTTCAGCTGTGTGTTGACCTTTCCTCCTGCATCCTTACTGCAGGGCCACCCACAAAGCTCAGTGAGAGCTTGTGCCTTGTGGAGAGGTCATGGCATTACAGGATTCTGAATACTCAGCATGGGTCCGTCATATGTGCCAAGACTGGCATGGTCTGAAGTTTCACCATAGCTGCTAGTTTCTCTGAGCCAGTTGCCTGTCTTGTGTCACAGCCAACATCCCTTCCATATCTGCCTTCATCTAAAATGTCTGATCTCATCTGCTTTGCTGATACTCTCTCTCTCTCTCTCTCTATCTCTATCTCTCTCTCTCTCTCAATATCTCACTCAGTATTTCTCTCCCTCCCTCTGTCACCCCCCTCTCTCTCTCTCTCTCTCTCTCTCTCTCTCTCTCTCTCTCTACTCTCTCTCTCTCTCTCTCTCTCTCTCTCTCTCTCTCTCTCTCTCTCTTCTCTCTCTCTCTCTCTCTCTCTCTCTCTCTCTCTCTCTTTCTCTTTTTCTCCCTCCCTCCCTCTCTCTCTCTCTGTCACTCTCCCAAGAAAGTTGGATAAGATTGCAAGTTTGTCCATCTTAGTGATGGCTGTAATGTGACAACTATTTATGATGTAGATATATATTATTTTTGTACTTTGACATGTTAGGTGATATTGATTGTGCCCATGTGTTCCTACTTAATGGAATTTAGAGGATTTTTTCCTCCATTTGTTGTGTTGCTTTATCGGTTCTGGCAACTTGTAATTGGCTTTTAATCAAGTTATTCAGACTTTGAGAAACAATTAATTGATACTCCCGACTGATGGAGGGGACGAGCAGAACTGGTGGTGACATTATTGTTCAGAAGGTGGATCGGCTGCATGAACATTTGCAACAAATGCTTGAGCTTGCTTGTTGTTGTTGTTGTTGTTGTTGTTGCGTACCTGGGCTAAACACTCCCAGGATCACCCAAGTGGGTGAGATGATTGCGTGTGTGACTGCTTTTGAACACCCCGCCATATAGGCAGCCACACTCCGTCTTCAGGGGATTTGATCTCTGTCTCCAGAGAATGCCAGTTGTTATGTTAGGAGCTTACCACGGCTGAAGATAATCCCCACATAACAGTACAACATAACAACATTTTGCTGTAGCCTTGGTTTTTGGCTGGAGTCAACAAATAACAACAGCCTTTGCCCAAGGCAAAGAGCTTGCTTCAGTTTGTGCCTTTTATGACTCAAGATTACTTGATGAAGCACTATTGCTGTACGGTTACTAGAAAGCTACTCATCCTTTTTTTTTTCCTGAGGCACTTTAAACCAGGAACATTGGTAATTGTAGTCATCAGCAAGTAAAACTTTGTAGCGTCAGAAGTAGTAAAGCCACATCTTTGAGTAGCAGGAGTGTATTTGATTTCTTTTGGCTTTCGAGATTTCTGACTGAATCTGACGTCTGCTGGAGTCGGAAATTCCTACTTGAGGAAGTACCAAATGTTATGATAGAAAAATGTGGTGTAAGTAAAGTCATAAACTTGTGATGTAAATGCAATGGTTTCATCTGAGATTGTATCATTGGCTATTTTAGTACTCAGAGTTTCACATGTAAAAATGGATTGCAAGTTTTCCTGTCATGGAAAGAATGCCGACTAGTGTCAAGGTGTGTGATACCCATGGATTATTATGATTGGATGGCAAAAATTCAGTTGTGCTCAGTTTTTATCTGTCTGTGGTATTTACCAGAGTGGGGGGAAACTCTACAAAAGTTGCTTGTGAATGAAGTAATAATGGAATGATCGAATGCAGTTGACGGTGTGAGAGTGTATGGGTCTGTCTGAGGAGTTATACCACAGGTAGTTGGCCAGATGCTGGCTTTATTGTCTGTCAGGCAAACATGAGGTCCTAGCTTTACAGCGATACCAAGTGACTTGATGGGTGGGTGGGATTGTGTGCTTACACAAACTGTGTTTATGATATGTTGCTGTCTGTCCGGGTTGTCAGCAGACAAAACTATGCAAGTCCACACCACAAATAGCAGAAGGGAGTTTAGGGTTGAACACCAGTAAAAACCAAGCTCTAACCTAGAGGATTTGTCTGGTTTTTCTCATCACTGTGTATCTCTGTGTCCCCTTGGAGAAGAATTGTCTGCACTGATCATGATATTAAAAGTTCATAATACAGGGAAAAAAGTGGAGTTCCGGGGTCTGGCCAAAAGATTGACTAGAGGGACAAGGTACCAGCTACCTAGCTTATGCACTCATTTGTGATTTGTTATGTGGCCCTGAAAAGGACAGTTTGGTCGACTTGTGACAAAGTCAATGGAATGAAGTCTTGGTGCACCATGCAGTCTGATGCACCACGTGATGCACCATGTGATGCACCATGTGATGCACCACAAAGTCTTGTAGACTCATGTGGCAAGGTCTTGAGTGCCACAGTGTCTTGATTGCCTCCACATGCTGTTGAAAAAGTCTCTATGTACCTCCGATGTGCCACAAAGTCTTGAAAATGCAGGCAAACAAAGAGTATTTTGGAATATGGGTAGTAAGTTTGATTGAGACTAATTTGATACTTCCTCGTTGCAATTATTAGTAATGTGTGGAAGGAGAATTCTTTATCAAAGCATGACTATTTTTTCCCAATGAGATATTTGCATTTGACTAAGTTCCTGATCTTGAAATAATACAACCATGATTGAAGAATGCATAATTGTGTTATGCTCAATAGGGGTAAGTGTCCAGGAATTCTAGTGCAAGAGGCATGCTCAGACTTGTCAGAAGGCAAATGCAAGGAACTGGAGGAGCCAGGATTTATGCTGATGGCAGCATTCCGATGAAGTGATCTGCAGGAGGTGACTCAGGAAATTTCCTATACAGAGCTACCGTTGTCTGTCTTAGTGACTGTTTTTATAATGCATTGCATTGGGACCACATTCCTTGTTTCATCTGCCATACCAAACCAAGCCTTGATTTTCCTGTTTGGTCTTGTTATGACCCTGAGTACTTTCTGTGATGTTGGAACCACAGCGTTGATACATTCCTGTAATTGTGCATATTTGTTATAGCAATAAAAAATTACTGGCATATTGATGCTATCAGTTAGCATGTCACGGATATAGAGAAATAAGAAATAATACTGTTACTCTTGTTACAAGTTGAAGCTGTACAGCAGAGCTGGTGGGAGCATTTGTTATTTGCTGGTGCTAAAATGAGATTCTGCTTCACTGTGAGCTATGCAGCAAGTGCCCCTCCTGATCTGAAGTTCTCAGTTCTTTCCTTCCAATGTAGTGATACTGATCATTGTCCCCAACCAAATACAGCAACTTCAAGTCATTTCCACCCCTGCAAGTGGGAGCTTAAGTCTACCTCTGGAAGATCAGCACTTGGAATAAGGCAGGCCTGTACGAATCAGGCGCAGTCTTTGTTATTAAGTTCTCTCTAGTCTGCTGTTCTCCTTTTGGAACCCATTAGTGAATGCGGGCATCGGATGCTGGTGTAGTTCTCTCCCTTTGTACGTTTATGCAGAGGGAAGGTATCAAGCCATGCCCTGCAGACATTGCACAGAAACAGTGGGTTGTACTCTTCTCTTGGGTTCCAGATGTAGTTTGACCTCACCAGGCACACCCCTCACCCCTCCACCCTCCACCCCCACTCCTACCCCTCCACCACCACCCCTCCACCCCCACCAATACCCCTCCACCCCCATCCCTACCCCTCCACCACAACCTCTATGCCTACCCCTCCACCCCTACCCCTCCACCCCCACCCCTACCCCTCCACCCCCACCCCTACCCCTCCACTACCCCTCCACCCCCATCCCTACCCCTCCACCACAACCTCTATGCCTACCTCTCCACCACAACCTCTATGCCTACCCCTCCACCCCTACCCCTCCACCCCCACCCCTACCCCCCTCCACCCCCACCCCTACCCCTCCACCCCCACCCCTACCCCTCCACCCCCACCCCTCCACCCTCACCCCTCCACCCATACCCCTCCACCCCCATCCCTACCCCTCCACCACAACCACCACCCCTCCACCCCTACGCCTACCCCTCCACCCCCACCCCTACCCCTCAATCCCCATCCCTACCCCTCCACCACAACCTCTACCCCTACCCCTCCACCCCTACCCATCTACCCCTCCACCACCACACCTACCCCTCCACCACAACCCTTACCCCTTCACCACTTTTACCCCTCCACCCCCACCCCCACCCCTCTACCCCCACCCCTCCACCACCACCCCTACCCCTCCACCACCACCCCTATCCTCCCTCCACCACCACCCCTACCCTTCCACCACCACCCCCTACCCCTTCACCACGGCCCCTACTCCTCCACCCCCCACCCCCACCCCCACCCTCACCCCCCATCCCCAGTATGTCTGGCTAACAAAACAAAATGGAACCAATATAGGCCAGTATAGTACAGTCCAGATGCCCTCACTTTCCTCAGGTCTTTCAGTTTCAATGTCTGCACTCCCTGCTTACTCCGGGCTTTCCCTGTGTTTGCCCCTGCTGCTGTCACCTGTGGAATGAATGAGAGCCACCATAGAGGTCACAGGTTCAGACAGATATTTTCATGAACTGTAAAAGCAGATAACTTTAAATGAGACACCTGCCTAAAGAAAGGAGATGCACTAAAACAAGGACTGTAAGTGTTCATGTTTATGGTGTGAGTTCCCATGATCTCACGGAAAATAGTCCAAGTGGAAAGTGGGATTCTGGCTGTGGTGAACGCAGGAACTGCTCCAGTTTGCGATGCTGGGCTTAGCACCAGAACTCTTGCAAAGATGGAAATCAAAGATGCTACATAGAAAGATGTGGAGCTCTGCATGTAACTGCGAGGAATGGGTGCTCATGCGGCAAAGCTGACTGATAGAAGAGGACATGTCATCATCTTTCACAGCCCTTTTTCTTGGTCGCTACAAGAATAATTGTCTTTGCTTTTAGTGAGCACTATTCTGACCAATAAATTGCATTGCAAAAGACACTGCCCTTCCCCCTTCTATAAATCATAATAACCACATGAGCGCCACCCCCCCCCCTACCCCTCCCCCCTACCCCCCTCCCCCCCCCCCTCCCCCACCCCCAATAAAAAAGATCCTTCACTAATATGAAATCAATTGAATGGAGAAGTGCCTTATGTACAGCGAAGGAGCCTTTGGACTTTGGCTGAGTGTGCTCGCAATTTAGCACTGGGAAACTCCACAGGGGATTAACAGTCTTTTGATGAGATTGTTTGCTGAGATTGCTGGGAGAGAAAGCTGTTATTGATGTGACTTGCAGTTCTCAGCATGGCTGATGCAGAGTTCAAACTGTTAGAGCAGATCTGAATCTCATCCGGTGCACCCAATAACTTGCTTCCTTGTTCATCTAACTATGCATGTAAGTTTACAGATATTCACTATGGCCACTTTACAAAACATATATATGAAAGAGAATGCTGAAAGAATAAATCTATAGTATGAGTGATTGAGAAATAACTATTGTCGAGTGCCTGATAATTCATGCACATTTTGATAGTGAACAAGCATTCATAGCCATAAGTGCGAAACAAAATCTCAGATGTACTTAACTCTTGTTGTATACTCATTGACTTGCATTTGTTGAAAATAGGAGGGGGTTTTTGTGTGTAATTTGTGTGTGTGCATAATTAATTATGTGCATCAGTAATTGTCGACAGTGGGCTGAGTGGCAGGTGGTGGAATTTCTCTTGGGCCATTTTCTTTTGAGAGTCTGAAATCGTCCCACATTGTGATATTGAAAACTTTCTGATGATACTTCTAGCCAGTTTCTCTGGGCAGTCAAGCAGTCCAGGCCTGGAATGTACCTTTCTCATTGACTTACCTCAGTCAGTCCAGGGACTGGTATCTGATCTTGTTGGTTGACTGCAGGGTGTCGAAATGTTTAGTTCAGCTGTCTAGCAGGACAGTTAGATTTTACAACAGTGAAACAGAGCACAAACCCCCAACGTGCCCCCCCCCCCCCCCCCCAACCACCACCATCCCCACTCCAGATAGAAAGGGGGAAGGGGTGTGTTGAATGTTCCATAACGGAAATGTATTTATCAAGCAATGATGACTTTGATATGAGTCAAGGGAATATTAATTCCTTATTTGTTGTCTTTTTCTGGTCATGCATGGTTTCTAAACTTCCACTTACATGTTAAACATTTTGGCAGACTTGTTTCACCTCATGATAAATATCAGTTTCCTTATGGCTCTCTAGGAAAGGATATATATATATATATATATGCAAGAGCAATAGTGATAACATCATGTATTTACTAAAGTCATTTACTTCTTGTCTGTGTTGGGAAAATGTTACAACTTTTGTTTTCCAGTTCTCATACTTAATCAGGAAAAACATTTGTGGTTCATTGTCAGTGTTACCTATTACAAGGGTTCCCTTTTACCAAATAATGTATTTTTTCACAGAAAAAATTTCACCAGAGTTTGTTGCATTTTGGAATAAAAATTGTTAATTAAATAATTATCTTGCCTTGTTACTTTTGCCTGCAGGAAATATTTTGTTTTCAGTATACTTTGATTGCATTTGTAAATGATTCCTTTTTCCTCTTAGCTACTTGAGGGTTTGGCCTTTCTATCCTGCCAACATACATTTTGCTTGCACTGTGTGAGAATCAGAGGAGGACAGAGGAATAGCTCTCTGTAGAGGATCAAACTGTTGTCTGTCTGTGCCTGCCTCTGCATACCGATTTGTGTGTGTGTGTGTGCACGCGCGCGTGCACACACGCGTGCATGCGTGTCAGTTTCGTGTGTGCATGCGTGCATGTCTCTGTGTGTATATGTGTGTGTCTTTCTGCTTATCTGTTTGTGTTTTCTGTCTGTCTGGTTGACCTTGACATTAGCACGTGGGAAAGCAGAGCTGATGAGCGGAAGCCGAATTTTTGTCTGTGAGAGCGAAGCGTTGATTGCCGGGACGTGGGATACTGCTGTCACAGTCAGCCGACAGGGAGAGTCGGGCAGAAGGACACATCAGCATTGGCCTCGAAGCAGTGGTTGTTTGGCTACGACCCCAGGGAACGGAACTGCACCTCGAAATTAATCTCCTCGGCCATTCAAAGGCGTGTAAAAAATGATTCCACCTGTGCCCTACCATCGTCTTCCGAGATAAGGACAAAGATATTAGGTTACACAAAAATAGTTCATTAGCTCATTGTTTACTTATCTTCTGTGGGTTTTGTGCAGAAAGTATATGTTAAAACAGTCTAATACGACTATTTTCGAATAGTTTTTAATCTAATTAATATTTTTGCATGCTTTAACGCGGCCGGATCTTTGGCATAACCCCCCGGGCGTACAAAGTAAGTAGCGTCTCCACTGACAGAGCAATGTTTAAACGGACTATAGGCTCACACACATGCGCAGAACCATCCATTTCGATGAACCAAATATTTCGATTTCACAACGCCTGCTACAAAAAAAACAAAGCCAAAACACCCCCATTATTGCAGCAAATCATTTTATTACACATTACACCGTAAATGTATTCACAAACATGATCGGAACGCATCAGAAACGCGTCGACAAACAAGCAGTTTTTACATGTCTCTAAGCGGTGTGATTACTTCCCTTGATTCACCCATATTCATTCCCGCTTGGTGCGCTGCGTTTCCGAGCGTCTTGTAACTTTATATAGCAAAAGCTCGGCATGAGCTATCTTTGTGTAACCTATAATCTTTGATAAGGATTCGGCCAGTGCGGTAAGACGTGAGTGCCTCTTGTGCAGAGGAACATCTCCAGATACACCAGGTCGAACCAGTTCCAAACAGTCGAAGTCGCTGAGGCGGAACTGATAATCCACCAAGATGGCAAGGTTTTGGATCAGCAGGACATGGCCAGTAGTACGTGAAGAGTCTCGCCTTTTCGAAGGGAAGGAACTCCGGACTGCCAAGTTTGTCTCGTGCAGTGAGCTGTCTCCAGAATCGAAACCCACGCAGTGACATGGAAGCAAGTAACAGAGGCTGGGACAGGCTGGGACAGGCTGGGACAGGCTTGATGCTGTGGAGGCCAGTCGATGGATGCGGCACGGGAACGACCAAGTCAAGGCCGACCATGACATGAAGGTGGCTGGTTCAGAAACGGTAGCAACACCACGTACGTGGCAGTCCACACAGCTAGGGGTCACCAGAGGTCACACTGCTGGAACAGGTCACCCTGTTCTGAACAACCAGTTTCCAGCTGATGAAGAAAAGGTCTGGCATCTATGGCTGTAATTGCTGTACTACTACTACTACTCCCCCTGTGGGTTCGGGGTAAGAATTGACCCACCACGTCTCCGTACGCGATTCGTAAGAGGCGAACAACTAGGGTCACCGTGACTTGATTAGCGCTTACTCTAAACTGTTCTAAAGATTTTCGAGATTAATGGCCTTACATAGCCTACAAAGGCTGATAGGCCGTAAAACACCAACCAACCAACCAACCAAAAATCCATCCATCCTGTCTTTTGACGGGCGGAGATAGGCTACACGCTTTGGGGACTGACGATGTGCGAGACGCAGTGCCGTGCTTTTTATCCCTGAGACGGGAAACATCCGGGTTTCTTTGAATATGGAGTACTAGTAGTAGAATGCAACATGGATGCCAGCACAACATTTCGCTCTTATGAGAACATTCAACACAGAATCGAGTTCCTGCATATAGACACAGGAGAAGCCAGTAACATGTTTTACAGATTCATCAGCAGCTGGAGTCCATTGTCATTGAGCTTTCAAGGCCTCGTCCAAAGCCTCTACAAAGTACTGCCACCACAGAGCATCGTGGATTGGTGAGCTTCCATTTGTAATGACTAATCTCTGGTGTTTTTTGTGTGTGGGATCACACTTTTTTGTTTCAACCTGAAGTGTACCGGCAACTTCACCTAATAGCGTAATGCGCCCATTGAGTTACGATTCAGTCTATCGGCTTTCTGTTGCACCGTGTTGACATTGAAATTTTTGCTTTTGACTAACACCTGATTCCACTACTGATCTGGTCAATACTAATCATTTCGATGTCTAGTTATTAGAGCACGCAGAGCTTTCTATCTGAGAGGAGAGGGGGAGACCGGATGATAATACACTGACAGCAAGTCCTTCTTGGACATGTCTGGGCGGAGGACTGAGACGATTTCGGACACGAAGATCACGAAGATCGAGGTTACGATGGTAGGCGATGCTTCTCTGGGTTGAGTCTTCCTGGTCAAGAGCTGGAGCGGACAAAGACCACCACCTGTTTGGGGGGAAGAGGTCAGGGAGGAGTGTTTGCAAATGGAAATATTCATCTCCGCTGCGAGACCGCGGTGTTTGACCAGCTGGGCTTCCCGCCAGGACCGCGGTTAATTGAGGAAATTTATTGGAGGTTATCCGCGCCGCGGGCGACCCGCGTTCCCGACCCCTACAGCCGCCTTGCCTCACAGTCCCGCGGTCTTGTCACGTTCAGCTACCGTGGCCTGCTTGCCCGACCTCACAGATTTGCGGCTTGGATTTGCTTCCGGGGGAAAAGGCCGAAAAGTCCACATAAAAAACCCATCCAGCGCCTCCTGCTTCGGCATCCACGCGTAGATCCAAGGGAAACAACCAAGAGCGGCATCGATTACCTCCCTTGCACCGCGTTCCGCCCTCCCATGCTCTGCGTACGTGCGCGGCGCTCGAACTGTCGGAATGGAATTCGACTGCGAGGCTCGCGACCTGGCGATGCAGAAACAGAGCGCCTGCCGACAGAAAGGCTGGAACTTGCCGGAATCATTGAATTGTGGAAGAAATTACTGGACTCAGGGAAAACAAAAGGAGGTTTTACTTTCGTGTGAGTTGTGGTGCCCCCCCCCCCCCCCCCCCTACCCCCCTCAAACACTCTCACACACACACACACACACACACACACACACACACACACACACACACACACACACACACACAACCACCAACCACAACCACAAGTTAAAAAGAAAGAAAGAAAGAAAGAAAGAACACAGACAGACAGACAGACAGACAGACAGACAGACAGACAGACAGACAGACAGACAGACAGACACACACACAGACACACACACAGACACACACACACACACAGACAGACAGACAGACAGACAGACAGACAGACAGACAGACAGACAGACGGACGGACGGACGGACGGACAGAAAAGAAAAGAAAGAAAGGAAGAAAAGAAAGAAAGGAAGAAAGAAAGAAAGGAAGGAAGGAAAGAAGGAAAGAAAGAAAGAGTTGCCAATTAAGGCCACCGACATTTTTGGTCACTGAAAAAAAGAGTAGAAATGTATATATTCATGTTGCACCCTTGAGATGATAATTGTACTTGGCCTGTTTTGTCAGAGTGGACATCCAATCCAAGCTCCGTCACGCGGTGAAAATGAAGTTGTCAGCAAAACGAGGATTGCATACGAGCACACTTATTATCACGGCAACTTTATTTGCTTCTTCCCACCAAACCATCTTTGTGGTAGCATAACAAAAATACAGTGTGGGTCACAATCCAAGTTCAGAATACAAAAATAGGTAACTTCTAACCAGTGAGGATGGTGTGTGTGTGTATGTATGTAAGTGCGTATCCAACGACCATTATTCCGATTATTCATTGTCTCACATTTCATATACAAACCTAGTACGATGTGACGAGAGGTAACTTTTGTGCTATTCCGCAATGCGTATCCTCTCCCACTCATTGTACTGTTTATAGCAAGTGGAAACCTTTCTGTTTCTCCATAGATCAAACTAATAGGTCTTCAATAGTCCACATTTTAAAAATGTTTACAGGCAAACAGGTGAGCTTTTTCTACACTTTTATACTCTTCAAGACCCCATATCTCTGCCGCATATAGTAAGGAAGACTGGACCTGTGCATAATAGAGACGGAAAAATATTCTAAGTTTCATATTCTTAAGGTTCCACATCATTTTAAACAGATGCAGTGTTTTATTTTGCTGCAATAGCCAGGCTGTCTAAGGATACTGTTGTTGAGAGTCTAGTAGAAAACATATAATCCAGGTATTAAAAATTAATCACTACATCAAGTTGTTTTCCATTTAAGAACTATTTTTCACCTAGTGCTAGATGCCCTCCTCTCCGAAAAACCATGACTTTGGTCTTATCTGTATTGATATTCAGAGCAATTTGTTTAGACGCACACGCAAGGTTGTCTATCTGAGTTTGAAGTCCTGCTGGTGTAATAGACAAAAGTGCTACATCATCCGCAAAGATCAGGAAGTAAAACTCTGCCTTTCCTGCTACAATTTGAACATCATGTTTACTATTTTTACGAAGAAAATTTGCAGTTTGGTTAATGAGGTGAGAAAAATTGTATTGGAGACTCTTAGGCAGCTTGTTTCGTTCCATTGGGGCAGTCGAGGAACTCGGAGAGGATGCCCTTCCACCTGACACAGAGATATGGAGGACGAGAGAGAGAGAGAGAGAGAGAGAG
Source organism: Theodoxus fluviatilis (assembly GCA_034096865.1). Taxonomy (NCBI): domain Eukaryota; kingdom Metazoa; phylum Mollusca; class Gastropoda; order Cycloneritida; family Neritidae; genus Theodoxus; species Theodoxus fluviatilis. The sequence continues at coordinate 25,884 of JAWQFJ010031176.1, forward strand.
AGAGAGAGAGAGAGAGAGAGAGAGAGAGAGAGAGAGAGAGAGAGAGAGAGAGAGAGAGAACGACTGTAAAAATTGTGACGGGCCGTTGGCCTTGCAATAAAGAATTCAAAGTATTAAAAAAAAAGAATAAAAAGGTCAAAGTCTCTCTCTCTCTCTCTCTCTCTCTCTCTCTCTCTCTCTCTCTCTCTCTCTCTCTCTCTCTCTCTCTCTCATGTTAGCGAAAGAAGCACACATTTCCTCCACTCAGTTTTTTTCTGACCGTTTGTAGCGGTGACCACTGGTGGGGCTTGAGTAGGGAACAACGGGAGTAGGGGTTGTTGAATGTTGTTGAGAGTTGTTGTGAGGAAGGATAGAGGGGCGAGGAGGAAGTGTGCGGTTGGGGGAGGGGGTGGGTGGGAGCAGCAGTGACGGGCGGGTAGGAGCGAGGGAGATCGAAGACTCGTCCGCCTGAAGTGTCTCCGCAAACGGCCATAATCGTCCTCCATCACAGCGCGCCTTGTGGCGGGGCATCCCGGGCGAGGCTGACTGCCCTGGTCTTTTGTCCTGACGAGGCGCTCATCCCGCCCTGGCTCGCTGTCGTCAAATTGGCTCCGTGCACTCCAGCCTGGCGCGGGCCGCGGCACAATCGGGGGCCGCGGGTCTCCACAACTCCACGGCATCGGCGCGTCTTGGAGACAAAGCCCTGGTCCCTCGAGAAATCACCGGGGCCGTGCTGCCGCCTGGTTTCGTCTGCTGCCCTTGTCTCCAAGGAGACGCCGCTACCCAGGATTCATGTCCTCTGTAGGGGCATCCCTGGCCCTGAGCTCATGGTCACCTGTAGGCACCATCGGCGCACCAGACAGTGGTGTCATGTCGGACAGTCAACCACAGTGGCATACAACATTTAGGAGCACAGCATACTAGTCCACGGTTTCCTATGGAGGAACTATACGCACAATGCCCTAAGGCTACAGAACACAAGTAGGGGCATAAACAGCAAGCCCGAGGAACACTGGTCTGTAGACTGCAGAAGGAGCTTATGATCTCCAGTAGAAGTAGCGAACGGTAGCGCGTGGTCTCAAATAAGATTAGCGCACATTAGTCCGCAGTATTCTTTAGCAGCAGCGCACATAGCCGGCGGTCAGCAGAGGAAACCATAGAACTGCCGAATCCGAGCATGTGTGTCAAAGAAATTCAAATAGAGGTGTCTGATTTTTCCTATATCGCACGACTGAGTCACAGCCTGATTGTTGTATCCACTGCATCGTCTGCATCAGTTCGAGGTAAATTTGTTCAGAAACACGCTGAGGCAACGAACATTAAAATATTCTGCATCAAGTTATCATATTACGCTTTAGTATTTAGGCACGAATCTTGACATACCGATCGAACATAGGCCAGTCTGGGGCATGCAGCCCGTACTGTAAAGTCTTTCCGTGAAAACGCTGCACGCCAGTCGTTGGTCTCTGTAGCTGCAGTGCAGGCTGGCCCGCAAGCTGCCAGGCTATCAGTGCATAACTTCAAGTCCCCTGTAGGAGCAGTGCAGGCTGGCCCGCAAGCTGCCAGGCTATCAGTGCATAACTTCAAGTCCCCTGTAGGAGCAGTGCAGGCTGGCCCGCAAGCTGCCAGGCTATCAGT
>JAWQFJ010031179.1:0-2500 GCA_034096865.1 Theodoxus fluviatilis
CACCTAGACGGAACATACCAAATTGTGTCGTCGGTCATTTGCTCAGATTTAATCCAAAATCAACCAAATTTGGTCAGAATGTAGGAAATTGAATGTAGATTCAGGAAATGTAAGTTAAAATAGCTGAGTTGTATTGAGACCCAGTCTAAGCTATGATATCTGAGAAATCTTGATTTTTAAACGGTACCTACCATTAGGACACAAAAATTTCACACACAGATCATTAACACTCTTGGCACTCTACACATCTTTGTATCTATGTTATATGCGTGGCCTAAGCCTCTAGCTTTGGAATGCAAGCAATACAACTATTTTTTTCCCCTTTTTATCAGAACAGTCCCAATTTTTTTTGAAAATGTGTCCAAATTGTGTCCACCACAACAATTATCATGCACTCATAGTTGCAAAAATAGAGGTTCACGCCATAGCCCTTGCAATGTAGAGCATGCACACAAAATTTGAAGAAGATATCTTTATAAACATGAAAGTTACAGTGTCCTAAGTGTTGAAACATAGTCGATTTTCGGAGAAAATCGCACCCAAAACCAAAGGTAAAAAAATGGCTGCCCAGCAACCTAGCTATCCCCTATAAAAACCTAGATTGTGAAAAAATGACTAAACTGATGCAAAAAACATCAACTGTGTGTGAAAATACTATCATTTTTCTATTAAAAAAAACACCACACATGTATGGGTGTGTGAAAATCAATATTTTGACAATGTTCTAGGAGAAAATCGCACCCAAAACCAAAGGTAAAAAAATGGCTGCCCAGCAACCAAGTTATCCCCTAGAAAAACCTATATTGTTAAAAAAAAATGACTTAACTTATGCAAAAAACATCAGCTGTGTGTTAAAATACTATCATTTTTCTATACAAAAACACCACACATGTACGGGTGTGTGAAAATCAATAGTTTGACAATGTTCTAGGTGACCCTGGCCCCTTAAGGCTGGGAGATTTCGTCGCTAAGGGAGATAATCTGCGGTCGCAGAGCACTAAAGTATGTGACGACTGGCGCGGGGTCGATGAGCGATGTTGGTAAAGCTGCCATTATCTCAAATTTGAAGAAAAAAATGCAGTATTAAATGAATATTTTTTCAGCTTTTCTTGTGCTTTCACCGTCAGAGTAATCTGAAGATGTTAACATATTCACTTTACCCTGCTCATATCGCTGAAATTCACACCGACACTCTTCATCCAGAAACGCTCATTTTCATCCATACATTGCTAACTATGGAGTTCTTCTTGAATTGGTGAACCAATATCACCGTCCTCTTTGGAAGAAGCATGCCTCTGATTCACTGCTCAATATTTGCGAAAACGTAGAAGACATTCCAGAGCTACGTGCTACTAATTCAGGACAATTTCGATTTTATTTTTCCTTAGATTTTCAGTTGTGTGTCGTGGAAGAACCTATAAAAGTGTGTAGGATGGAACACAAGCACCCACCACCCACAGTGATATTTACCCAGTGTTCATTTGTCAACTCGTGATAATGCATTGTTTTTAAAATATGTATGGTTGTGCGAAGGTGCCTTTGCCATTAATAGACTGATTACCCTGTGGCTTGCCTTATGAGGTGCTCCGCCTCTGGTCAGTTGCTCCGTTACGGCAGTGATTTTTATCGAAAAGACCCGAAAAGACCCGAAAAGACCCGAAAAGACCCGAAAAGACACCGAAAAGACCCGAAAAGACCCGAAAAGACACCCGAAAAGACCCGAAAAGACCCGAAAAGATCCGAATAGACCCGAAAAGACACCCGCAAAGACCCAAAAAGAGGGCAGTGATTTTTATCGAAAAGACCCAAAAAGACGTTTTGGGTCTTTTCGGGTGTCTTTTGAGGTGTCTTTTTGGGTCTTCTCGGATCATTACGGGTCTTCTCAGGTGATTCAGTGTTTTCTCGGGTCTTTGTGGGTCTTTTTGGGTGTTTTCAGGTGTCTTTTTGGGTCTTTTCGGGTGTCTTTTCGTGTCTTTTCGATAAAAATCACTGCCATTGATTTTTATCGAAAAGACCCGAAAAGACCCGAAAAGACACCCGAAAAGACACCTGAAAAGACCCGAAAAGACACCCGAAAAGACCCGAAAAGACCCGAAAAGACCCGAAAAGATCCGAATAGACCCGAAAAGACACCCGCAAAGATCCAAAAAGAGGGCAGTGATTTTTATCGAAAAGACCCGAAAAGACGTTTTGAGTCTTTTCGGGTGTCTTTTGAGGTGTCTTTTTGGGTCTTCTCGGGTCTTTTCGGGTCTTCTCAGGTGATTCAGTGTTTTCTCGGGTCTTTGTGGGTCTTTTGGGGCGTTTTCAGGTGTCTTTTCGGGTCTTTTCGGGTGTCTTTTCGTGTCTTTTCGATAAAAATCACTGCCATTGATTTTTATCGAAAAGACCCGAAAAGACCCGAAAAGACACCCGAAAAGACCCAAAAAGACACCTGAAAAGACCCGAAAAGACCCGAAAAGACCCGAGGAGACACTAAATTACCTGAGAAGACCTGAAAAGA